>JADRCC010577679.1:0-26128 GCA_019843855.1 Hylomyscus alleni
GTAGACCAGGGATCGTCTAGCAGAGGAGGACTGGGAGAGAGAGAATGGAAATTAGTGGGGAGCATCTCTGGGATCAGCCAGAGACGTGGAGTGGGGGAAGCTCCCCCAGAGTCTATGAGATAACCCTAGCTGAGAGTCCTAGCAGTGGGGGATATGTAACCTAAAGTGGTCATCTCCTATAGCCAGGCAGGAATATCAGTGGGGAGAGGGGCAGAACAACCCACTCACAAAACCTTCTACCCAAAATTTGTCCTATCTATAAGATATGCAAAAAATAAAGATGGAACAGAGATTGAGGGGACACCAACCAATGACTGTACCAGTTGAAATCCATCCCATGTAAGAGAGCCAACCCCTGACACTATTAATGATGATCTGCTATGCTTGCTGTAAGCCTTGGGGACAACAATTATATCAGGCAAATAAAAGTCACTTTTACATACCTGTTGTAATTATTTCTTTGTGCAATTATTTCTTTGAAGGAACAAAGAAAAGCTCTAGGTTTTAAGATAAACTTGAAAACTCATAATGCCCTAACAACTCTTCTACCACTCTGTAACTAATTAGAGAGTCTTTTCAAAAATCTCCTGTTCTTGTGTACAACTAAGCTAATGCTCCAAAGACCAGGGCCATGCGAAAATCCAGGTACAAGTAAAACAGACACAGCCATGGGACACCCTAAGTGAGGGTCCCACCACAAACCTCTGGAATCAACCTGCTATGGAGCCTGAAAAGTAGAGAAGAACTTGTATTCTGGCTTTTCAAAAACCAGCTGAAATGATGCAAATTATCCTGCATCACTAGGTGGAAGGTTTTGAGGAAATCAGGAATCTAAGAAACAAGGGAAAAAAAAGTTAAAACAGGGGAAACACAAGCACCTGCACTGGTGGGAACCTTTTAACTACCGGAGTTTGAAGGAGAGGAAACCTCATTAAATTTAAAACAACCTGGAAGTCTGGCAGTGTATTTCACCTTCTCATACTATTGATCTCCTTTTAAGATTCACGAAAAATATCTGCCTGATGTATTTAAGGCCTTCACTATGCTGGGAGCTGCTGTGGTATTCCAAGTGTGAATGGAGGAAGATGAAGAAAACTGGGAGTGTGGTTGAGCCACAGACTGAATCAAAGTCACTTACTCAATGCACTGTCAGGAGCTTTAGAGCAGTGGTTCTCAATCTTCCTAATGCAGCAGTCCTTTAATACAGTTCCTCATGGGTGGTGACCCCCAACCATAAAACTACTTCATGGCTACTTCATAACTGCAATTTTGCTACTGTTACAAATCAAAATGTAAATATCTGATAAGCAGAACTTCTGATGTGCAACCCTTGTGAGAGGGTCATTCAACTTCCAAAGGGGCAGTGACCCACAGATTCAGAACTACTACTTTAAAGCAAAGAAAAAACTGTTAGGATTTTGAAAGCAATTTCAGAAAGGCTAATAATAACACAGTATTTTAGCAAACAAGCTCTTTCAATTGCTACTATAATTGAGCAACTTCAATAAAAGATTTAATGGTGTTAATTTAAGGATGCAAACAGCAAAAACTAGAAGTAAAATAATTTCAACTCCTTATTCTATAACATATGGTAATGAAGATGCAGAGGCTGAGAGAGGATGTGCATAACAGGAAGTCTTCACAGGTGCTGGATCATAACTCTTTTCTATCTCTATTTAGGGATATTTATTAAACTTCTTCCAGGAAAGCAATGCTAAAAAAATTAACATCTTGCCTCAGACACTTGCAGATGTCTAGGGCACATGTTAATTTGTACTCTGAAATAATCACATCTCTGAGATTTTAGAATTGTGTGGATCTGTGCATGTACAAATTTGTCAGCTAGAGGAATGATAGCAATTTGATGAGATCAGATAGATAGAGAAAATGTTAACTTTAGAATGTAAATGGAGAAAATTCAGGCAAAAGGATGATGCTCCTTATGTAGTTAGCAGATCCAGCACCAGGGAAGATGGCATTGGGAGCACTGGAGAGAAAGGCCATCGTGCACAGATAAAGGGTTCCAGATAACACAAGAACGGATGCAAACTTAGGCCATTCCTATAGACAAGAAAAGAAGAGACATATAGAGAAGAAAAAAGTGAAAAGGGAATCTTCAGAAAAAAATTCAGAATCAGGGAAGAAAAGTACTTGAGGAGCATGAGAGTTTCCATAGGGGAATACTGGGAAATGTTACAAAAAGAGAACAGGGAAAATATGAAGTACTAAAGAAAGCAAGCATGGGAATAGTGTTTTATTAGAGTCAGAGACATCTAGGAAAGTAGACTTCCTGGGGGTGGCCCACAATTTTTGCATGGCTTACAGTGGATGAGCTCTGAGAGACAAAGTCCCACAAGACCTCATCTCAAGATTGCTTCATTCTTTTATTAGATGTTTTCTTTATTTATATTGCAAGTTTTATCCCTTCTGAAAACCCTCCTATCCCATTCTACCTCTCCCAGCTCATTAACCCACCCGCTCCTACTTCCCTGTCCTGGCATTCCCCAACACTAGGGCATCAAACCTTCATGAGACCAAGGGCCTCTCCTCTCATTGAAGTCCCAAAAGGCCATCCTCTGCTACATAGGTGGCTGGAGCCATGGGTCCTTCCATATGTATTCTTCGGTTGGTGGTTTAGTCCCTCGGAGATCTGGGGGTACTGGTTGGTTCACATTGTTGTTCCTCCTATGGGACTCCAAGCCCCTTCAGCTCCTTGGGTTCTTTCTCTAGCTCCTCCACTGGGGACCTTTTGCTGTGAGCATCCACCTCTGTATTTGTCAGGCACTGGCAGAGCCTCTCTGGAGACAGCTATATCAGGCTCTTGTCAGCAAGCACTTGTTGGCATCCACAGTAATGTCTGGGTTTGGTAACTGTATATAGGATGGATCCCTAGGTGGGACAGTCACTGGATGGTCTTTCCTTCTGTTTTTGCCCCAAACTTTGTCTCTGTATTTCCTACCACATGTATTTTGATCCCCCTTCTAAGAAGGACTGAAGTATCCACACTGTGGTCTTCCTTCTTCTTGAGCTTCATGTGGTCTGTGAATTGTATCTCGGGTATTCTTGCAGCTCGTGTACCTTTTCTGTCACTATTACATAGTCTAATGATTCCTGGGTATTATCCTACCCAATTAAGCAGATTTCCTGAAGATCAACATAAAGATGATCTTTCATGAATTAAAGCTGTTTGAATCAATTAATGATTGTGTACAATTCCTGATTTGATTTAAATAATTTTAGGAAGAAATATTTAAGAGATGGTTTTAGTTGTTTATCAAGAAAGATATAATAAAGTTAGAATCAAGTACAGAATGTGCCCTTTCCTCAGTAGGAAGTAAAGGCTACATAATAAGCAATACGATGAGTTTTCACAATTACACTAAAAAGAGAAATAGGCTTGAGAAAAATTCATGATCAAGGGAAAACACTCATTCTAGGTTAGTTCTAAGCATGAAGTCACCATTGTGCACTATGATAAAACAAGGCCACATGAAACTGTTTCTTCGAACTTATAATGAGCTTACAGTCTGAAACACTGTTTTGAACTTGTTATTGTTATCCTTCTGTAACACCCCCTTTATGTAACATTGTATTCATGAGGTAATTTTTACACAGAGAACATTTTGTCTAAAAGCTATAAAAGGCTGACTGAAAGAAAAAAAATGGTATGTAGCCATTTCCCCTTCAATTTTGTGTATTGTCTGTATGAGTAACTTCTTTGCTTTCCATTCATTTTTTTCTGTTTCAAAAAGTTAACAAGCTCCAAGTTTCTTACCTGACCAGGGAGGGGCTCCTGGCTGATTTGCCAGAGAAAAGAGCTTAGCAACTAATCCTGTTACTTATTTCCCTGCTGCTAAACAATGTGTATCAATTTGCCAGAATATATCACTGATTTAAGCACAAATAATAAGAGAGTTACAGAGTAAGAAACCAGTGCTTATTTGAACATAAAGAGTTAAGTTTCCAGCACCTATTTAAGCACAGAACAATAAGAGTTATGTTTCCATCACTTAATAAAGCACAGAGTATTATAAAGTAAAATCACAGTGTTTAATAAAGCACAGACCTTACTAAAACATAGAGAGTTAAAAATAAAATAAAAAGAAAGAAACCAAACTTAATAAAGCATAAATAGCAAGCCTATAAAGCCAGGGATCACTCAGTCTTTAGTCTTCATCCAACTCTGTATTCCACCTCCACTCTATCCCCTAAAGGCCAGGACAGCTCCCCCACCTGCAGATTAGGGTGGTGCATAGAAACAGCAGACATCAGAGGCTATCATTAATCTTCTAATAACCCATTAACACCACCAGCCATGATTTAAGTCACTTCCTGAAGGGGGGAGTATTCATGCACCATTCCAGGTCTCCTGAGCAGTCGAAGCTCCTTATTTTCCATAGAACAATCGGCCCTAAGTGAGTACATACACCCCATAAGAGTTGATGAATACAGTCGGAAATTGGAAATGGGAAATAGATTTATACTTACTGTCTGTCAGAGAAGCCTACCATATACATGGGTAATCTGCATCTTTAGATTTAATGTTCCATAACACATAAAGAAAAAAGTTCTAGTAATTAAAATAATCTTTAAAAATAGCAATGGTGTTTACTTTACAATTAGTAGAACCATAAAAATGTAATTCTATTCATAAGACAAACTTCTCTTCATAAAACATACAAATAATCTTAAAAACACGCAGCTATTCATATTAAAATATTAGTGTTATAAGGTATTTTGTCTTATATCCTCTACCAATATCTAAATTTGCAAAATGCCTGGAATGAATTTTAAGTTAAGGATTACCCTAGTTTGTTTCCTGTGATACACGGGGTGTTTGAAAGTCAAGTGATAATTGCTTCATTACTTACAATGTGCATTTGCAGGTCCAACATTAAGATTTGTGGAGTTTCCATGACCTAGATAGTCTTTATTTAACTAGATAAAATTTTTTTGAAAATATTGCCTTTGGTGAGAAAAACAAGAGTAGGCTTGCTTGTTTTAATGCATCCTGATTCAAACGTTGCTAGCAACATCAGTTTTTGCCCTGTGGAGACACGGCCTACAAGACGGTCTCTTGCAGGATATTCAGAGGGAACTAACATCTACATTTCATCCTTTGAGTCACTATGAAAAAGCTTAATATCATATCATCATGGATTGTTAGTTTCATTGAAAACATGTATATCATGGAATAATAGAAATAAAAAAAATTAAAAATTAAAAAAAAACCCACTGATGTGTCCCAGTTCCTGGTCATGCAATTTAACTAAAAAAACAAAACAAAACAAAACAAAAAAAACACAAAGTAGAAAGTGAGACAAAACAGCATGTGTCTTAGTATGTGTCTTAGTTTGGATTTTATTGCTGTGAAGAGACTTCATGACCAAGGCAACTCTTCTAAAGGACAGCATTTCATCGGGGCTGGCTTTCAGGTTCAGGGGTTTAGTCCATGATCATCATGATGAGAAGCATGGCAGCATCCAGGTCCACATGGTGCTGGAGATGGAGCTGAGATGTCTACATCTTAATCTGAAGGCTTCAAGGAGAGACTGTCAGCCTTTGCCACCTGGGCAAAGCTTTAGCATAGAAATCCTCAAAGCCCACCCACACACTTCCTCCAACAAGGCCACACCTCTTAATAATGCTACTCCTTCCCCCCCATAAAAATATTCTTTTTTTATTTTTTATTAGATATTACCTTTATTTACATTTCAAATGTTATCCTCTTTCCTTGTTTCCCCTCTGAAAATCCCCTATCCCCTACTCCCCTGCCCCTGCTCACCAATCCACCCACTCCCACTTCCTGGCCCTGGTATTCCCCTATACTGAGTCATAGAGCCTTCACAGAACCAAGGGCCTCTCCTCCCATTGATGACCAACAAGGCCATCCTCAGCTACATATGCAGCTGAGCCATGAGTACCACCATGTATACTCTTTGGTTGGTAGTTTAGTCCCTGAGAGCTCTGAGGGTACTGATTAGTTCATATTGTTGTTCCTCCTAAGGGACTGCAAACCCCTTCAGCTCCTTGGGTCCTTTCTCTTGCTCCTTCATTGAGAACCCTGTGCTCAGTCCAATGGATCGCCGTGAGCCTCCACCTCTGTATTTGTCAGGCACTGGTGGAGCCTCTCAGGAGACAGCTAAAACAGACTTCTGTCAGCAAGCACTTGTTGGCATCCACAATAGTGTCTGGGTTTGCTGACTGTATATGGGATGCATCTCTAGATGGGGCAGTCTCTGGATGGTCATTCCTTCAGTCTCTGCTCTACATTTTGTCTCTGTAACTCCTCCCATGGGTAGTTTGTTCTCTCTTCTAAGAAGGACTGAAGTATCCACACTTTGTCTTCCTTCTTCTTGAGTTTTATGTGGTTTATGAATTGTATGTTGGGTATTCCGAGCTTCTGGGCTAATATTCACTTATCAGTAAGTGCATACCATGTGTGTTCTTTTGTAGTTGGGTTACCTCACTCAGGATGATATTTTCTAGTTCCATCCAATAATGCTACTCCTTATGGCCCAAGCATTCACACATTCAAGATGAGTCTATGAGAGCCAGACCTATTCAAACCAGCACTGAATGAAAGAGAAGTATAAGAAAGGCGACAGTGAGGCCAGTCAGATCAGAGAAAGACAATGGAGAGCAGGTGCAGGAAGGAGCCCACATCACGGAGAAAGGGAGGGATCTTGACCTTCTTGTTCTTTTAATAGAAGCCAGATGACACATATGAGCTTGTACCTCAATGACTTCACCCACATCTGGCACTACTTGCAAAGCTCACCCCCCTACACTATCACTGTCTACACAAAGTGTGTAGCAGCAAATTCACCTGCCTCTTGTCAGTCACAGTGAGGAGCGTGTGATGGTTTGTATATGCTTGGTCCTGGGAGTGGTACTATTTAGAGATGTGGCCTTGTTAGAGTAGGTGTGTCACTGTGGACATGATCTTTAAGACTCATCCTTGCTGCCTGGAAGTCAGTATTCTGCTAGCAGCCTTCAGATGAAGATGTAGAACTCTCGGCTTCTCCTGTACCATGGCTGCCTGGTTGCTACCATGTTCCTGCCTTAATGATAATGGACTGAACCTCTGAACCTGTAAGCCAGCCCCAATCAAATGTTGTCCTTATAAGGCATGGCTGATCATGGTGTCTCTTCACAGCAGAACCTGAAAAACATTAAAGAACAGAGCTCTATATAAGGCACAGCTTCTTGGTGTCTGGCAATCATCGCTTTCCCTGTCACCTGCTCATTAGATATGTAGATTGCACTCGCTGTTGATGAATTAGTGGATTCATAACAACAGAACAGGCAGAGGGGAAAAAAAGCTATGCCTACATACAGACATGCAAACAGCAGATCAAATGCACTTTGTGAAGTGAAGAGGATTTCTTTGGAACTGAAAATATTAAGCTAATTATACAGGTTGTTATAATACCACAGTTGTCGTTGACTTGCCTCTCCCTTTTAGTATTCAAGCAGTACACTTTCCGAGTGTTTTTTTTTTCCCCTAACCACCTCTGCCATGTTAGTTCAATTCAGCCAAACAGTGGTCATCAGCTGCAGCTTTTATAAATAGATCTAGGTTTGTCTGGGCATGGGCAGATTACAAAAACCATCAAGGAACAGCATCACCTGAAAATGGGATTACTTATAAATGGGGACCCCAGCTTTGAATTAGGCTTTGGAAAATGGCATGTTTGGCTTTGGATTTATACCTGTGGAATTTCCCAACAACAAACAAGAGACATGTCCAAATATTTTAACTTTATAAGGACGTTAAGAGGAGGGACCATGGCTCCGGCTGCATATGTGGCAGAGGATGGACTTGTTGGACATCAGTGGAAGGAGCAGTCCTTGGACCTGAGGGTTTTCAATGCCCAGGTGTAGGGGAATGCCAGAGCAGGAAGGGTAAAGAGGGGAGCCTCCTCATAGAGGCAGGGGGAAAGTGGACGGGATAGGGATTTTCTGAAAGGTACACCTGGAAAGGGAAAAACATTTGAAACATAAATAAAGAAAATATCCAATAAAAAATATATAAACAGTAAAAAAAAAAAAGAGTTCCTCCCTCTATGTACAGGGAGAACTTTCATTGCTGGGATGAGAGCTCCCATCTATGTGGCAACATAAAGTCAATTTCTTGAAGTCAATTAAAACTATCTCAATCCTGTGTTTCCTTTCCGTTTCTACTTCAAATACATTTTAGTTACATATATGCATGTGTACATAAACATGTGTGCACATAAACATGTATACATGAATGTGGTACTCCAAGAAGCCAAAAAAAAAAAAAAAAAGATGTTGTATCCCCTGGAGTTACAGGGAGTTACAACTGTGAGCCACCCACAGTGGGTTCTGAAGTTCAAACTCAGGTCCTTCAATATAGGGAAAAAAAAACCGTACTTGTAAGCCCTGAGCTGTCTCTCCAGCCCATTGTGATGCATCCCAGAGAGATGAAGGCTGAAACTGGCAGTTCTGTGTCAGCATTTCACATTACCAAGTTAAACATTATTACTCTCCATTTGTTCTCTGAAGGAAAGGAAAGATGTGGGGTTGTCAGACACTTGGGACATAGTCATTCATTAGACAAGAAGTGTTACATCAACTCAGTGCTTTTGCCTGCCTGGGGTGACCTACAATCTACACAACAGTGTGACAGCCATAATTTCCCTGTCTGTTTAAATGTGAAAGTCAAATTTCTTCATCATGTCTATTACCTGCACTTGGGCCTTTTCTGTGTGTAGTGGTTAATCATTTTCAGTTTAATGGGTTTAGAATCACCATGGAAACACGTGTTTCCAGGAAGGTTTAATGGAGCAAGGAAGATGCACTCTGGATGGTGGTAGCCTGTAGCATTAGACTGTGGGCTGGTGTCCTGAGCTGAACAAAATGGAACAAAGTGATTGAGGCAGGAGGGCTGTGACTCTCTGTTCCTGACTGGGAGCACAAAGTGACCAGCTGCCTCATTTTCCTGCTGCTATTACTTCCCTTCCGTAATGGACTGTACCAAACTGGAAACTTTTTCCCCTGGTGTTGCAATTTCTCTGGATATTGGTCACAACAATGAGAAAGTAACTGATACTCCTGAGTGTAGTTTGTGTGTACATGTCACTCCCTATGTTTAAAAAGTCACAACCAGTATCCACAACAAATGTATCTACCTATGTATCAATAGTGTTTCTAGGTAGATGGAGGGAGGGAGGGAACTGGATGAGAGATGAAATGGGATGGGGGAGGGTTAGGTGTAGAGAGAAAGAGACAGTGAACAGAAATCATCCACAGTGGGCAGGGGTGGGGCATCTCTAGGACATTCCAGTGACCAGAGATGCAGGGGTGGGATTGGAGGAGGTGGGGAAGGTGTCTATGGGATCAACTCTAGCTGAGACTCCTAGCAGTAGGATACAGGGATCATGAAGTGGCCAACTCCTGTAGCCAGGCAGGACTCCCGGTGGAGGGATATGGACAGCAACCCATCCACAAAACCTTTGACCCAGAATATGTCACCCTGGCTACAAGGATAAAGATAAGCAGAGACAAAGATAAAGCAAAGATGGAAGTAGTGGCCAAACAATGACTGACCTAACTTGAGATTCATGCCATAAGCAAGACCCAATCCCTGACACTACTAATGATTTATGCTTGCAGACAGGAGCCTAGCATAACTGTCCTCTGAGAGGCTCCACCCAGCAGTCAATTGAGACAGATGCAGAGAACCACAAACATTAGATGGAGCTCAGGGAGTCTTGTGAGGGAAGGACTGAGGAACCCAAAGAGGACAAGGACTCTACAGGAAGACCAAAGGAGTCAACTACCTGGACCCTTGGGGGCCCAAAGACTGAACCACCAACCAAAGAACTAGCATGTGCTAGATCCCCACCTCACACATATATAGCAGAAGTGCAGCATGGTCTTCATTCAGGTCTCTCAACACCTGGAGCGGGGGCTGTCCCTGAATCTGTTGCCTGCCTGTGTATTACAATACCCTAACTGGGCTGCAATGTCTGGTCTCAGTGTGAAAGGATACAACTAGTCCTGCAGGGACTTGATCTGGGGAGGGGGTATGTTTGAAACCCAGGGGGGCTCCCCTTCTCAGAGAGGAAAGGGAAGTGGGTGTGGAGAGATTCTTAGTGAGGGGTACTGGGAGGGGTACTAGGATGTAAATTGGATAAATAAACTCACATAAAAAACCTTTTAAATCATCAAACTAAAATGAACAAAACCCCCATAATAGAAAGGAAACAATGGTAAGAAAAACTGATTGGTATTTTGTTGTCGTGCTTCATTAATGCCTTACTAGAACTTCCAGGAAAAAGTAGATAACCATTTCCAGAAAAACATTAGACCATTGTGGGTGAAATTATCTGCCACATAAACATAAAATGGGCAAGTATGAATGACTTAACAGTCACTGCAAAAAAAAAATACTTTGGAAACTTGGAATATGTCTTTGGATATTTCCAAACATTTTTTTCCCAAAATGTAGTGTCTGACATTTAAATTTATAGTTAATCATAAACAAACCAAAGTATGTTACAATGAAGTCATCCCAGCAGACATGGTGATATACGTCTTTAATGCCAGCACTCCACGAGCAGACACAGACAGATCTCTGTGAACTCAATGCCAGCATGGTCTGCACAGGAAGTTCCAGGAGGCCAGTGCTACAGTGAGACACAAGTCTCCAAAATATTAATGAGAGTTACAGCAGCGGGATATAAAAGCTAATACATTTGGGACAGATAAATTATTAAGCTAGCTTAATCAGTGACTTTATTTCTCTCTACTAATTTTATTCATAGCAATTGTCCCATTAGTGCCACTGTAACAAGGAAGTAATGGGATTTCCAGGGATCTTTTCTCATGTATAAGAAGTACAGAAACAGGAAAGAAGGCCTATTTGATCAATGACTACTTGCTGTTGTTAAACAGAGGAGTTAAGATTGCAAGGAAAGACCTATTCCCGTAGATTCCTCTTTTGCTGGCATCCCTCTTCTAATTCGGAAGAATAGTCCAGCAGTAATTGGAGGCTCAACAATCCCAGTGTGTGATACTTTCAGGAAGACAGATACCAGTTTTTGTTTTTTCTTGAGTGAGAAGCAATGTGCACAGTCGGTGGAGACTGGATTGTCCCATGAAGCTTTTCATCTATAATTGACTGAAAATCTGTTCCATGCAAGTCTCTCAACAGCTATCTGTTGATGGCTGGGAAAGAAACTTAAAGAAAGCTGTGATAGATGGCGTGATAAGCACAGGAATACAGAAAGCAAACTTCAGAAATCATGAGTTCGAATAACTAGCCTATGGGTTATATATTGACCCAAACAAGGACATGGAATGTAGCTTATTTAGCTCTGTCAGCATCCATGACTGACTGCAACCTTAAAACCTGGACCTCTGGGAGTTCCCAGAGACTGAGCTACCAACCAAAGAGCATACATGTGTGGGGCAGTGTGGGGCAGTGGTCTGCTCAGGTAACTCAGGCTCAGTAGAGTATTTGGCTTTGAGCCCTGGAACATCTGCGGGCAAATTCTGCTTGCAGGGGGCAGAAGGAGCTTGGCCATAACTCCTGAGTCTTTGGTTTCTGTTATCAGTCACAACCCCTCACAGCTGCCCCTGCCGGAGATGTGTGCTCTATCAGGCAGACAATGCCCCAAGCTCCCAGCATTCTAACTGGACCCTATCACCAGTCATCTGACCACAAGCCAGACAAGCCACGCCCCACACAATGAAAGGGGCGGTTTGCCCCCTTCTCTTCCTCTCGCTCTCTTGCTCTTCCTCATTCTCTCTTACTCTTTGTCTCTGTTCTCCTCTTGCTCTCTCCGCTCTCTTTCCTGCTCTTTGTTCTCTTCTCTTGCCTTCTTGCTCTCTTGCTTTCTCTCTCTCTCTCCTTCTTTTCTCCTCTCCTTCCTCTCCTTCTCTCTACTTGACCGGCTTATTTTCTCCTTGCTACAATAAAATATCTCATTTATACATAGCCTCCTTTTCAACTAACGTGCGCCCCGCCCGCAGACCTCAACACCAGGGAGAGAGGGAGCTCCAGGCCTCAGCCCAGGCCCCACTTTGGTGCAACATACACGGACTGGTCTGATGCCTCCAGCTCATATGTAGCAGAGAGCTGCCCGTCTGGCCTCAGTGGGAGAGGATGTGCCTGATCTTGAAAAGACTTGATGCGTCAGAATGAGAGGATATCAGGGTGTCAGGGCCACCCTCCCAGAGGCAAAGGAGAGGAGACATGGTGGGGAGGGGGAATGGAGACAGCATTTGGGATGTAAATACATAAATAAATTTTAAAAAAATTAAAAAGGAGTCTACTTCTACTCCCAGAACTCAGGATGCAGAGACACACTCTGCAAGTTGCAGGCCAACCTAGTCTACATCCACAGTTACACAGTGTGGTGGTTTGAGTAGGTATGGCTCTCATAGATTCATGTGTTTAAATGTTTGACCCTTATGGAGTGGCACTGTTAGGAACGGTGTGGCCTTGTTGGAGTAGCAAGTGTGTCACTGGAGGAGGGTTTTGAGGTCATATATATGCTGGAGCTCTGCCTAATATGGGGCACAGTCCCTTTCCGCTGTCTGCAGATCAAGATGTAGACCTCTTGGCTCCTCCAGTGCCAACTCTCTCTGTGTGTTTCCATACTTTCTACCATGATGATAATGACCTCAACTTCTGAAACTGTAAGCCAGTCCTAAATTAAATGTTTTCCTTTAGAAGAGTTGTCTTGGTCATGGTGACTCTTCATAGCAGTAAAACCCTAACTAAGGCACATAATGAGACGTGTCTCAGAAAGGAAACTAATAAATGAATGTAGTCCCATAAATCATCATGTCCACCTGTCTGTCCAAATCCACCGCTTGTTCACCCTCTTCTCAGCAAACAAAATCACCAGATATATAATACTAAAGCTGCCATTTTGATATCATACATTTACTTCCATTGAGGATTTCCATTTTGTCTTGTTCATTTTTTTTTTTCATCCTCCATTGAGGACTAATTGAAGGTATGATTGCTGAGGTTCTTCCACTTGCAATACCAAAAATAAATATTCTACCATCTAAATGTAACTGACCTAGTAATTTTGTTGGTGATATATATGAGGCAGAATGGAATTCAAGCTTTATTCTTTCTCAATGGAATTGACTTTGCAGAGCAGAGAGTAGCAGAGATTTATGTGTTAGTAAATTAAATAAGTTGGTCAGAGGCAAGAAAAGATGCAAATGCCAGTGGGCCTACAGCATTCCTTAATGTTTAGTTTTGCTCTTGTGAAGTACACTCTATGCTCTGACAAGCTAAAAACCGCAGAAGAGATAATGCTTCTTAAAATGAATCTTAATTTCAGATGCATGCTGTTTTAATGACTGAACAGTGCGCTATCTTTTCTTACAAAATCAAGGATTAAATTGTCTTAATAATTATTAGTTAACAATAAGAATTATTAAATATCTAGCATATTTTGTGCTACATAAAAACACCCTTGCATTGCTCCTGTTGTAGTGTTCTCATTTATAAAGCACAGATGTGTGTATGTTTTTTTCACAGTCTGGAACTGTCTATTACACAAATGGGAAAAATGTATCTAGAAGTTGAGTCAGGATGACCAACTTAAATGCAAGTACAAGGATAGCCTGGGACTGGTCTTACAGCTCTCTCTTCCATACATCTGGCCCTTGGTAGCATAAAGTTATAATGTGTAAAGTCACCATACAAACTCATCAGAAATCATTGAAAGATGGCTCCCCCGAGCAAGGCAGAATCAGATTCCCAGAAGGACTGTGCTTGGGATATTTTTTATCAACTGATCCATAGATAACCTGACTTTGCATGTATGTTCTTAAGGCAATGTATTTAATAGGGTCTTTATTAATTAACATTAAACTAACAGACACTACAATTAATGTCAGTATGAAACTTGGCCAGTCAGCCTACATCCTCTACAGGTATGTCTGGTCCTCTTGTACATTTCAATACTAGAAATCTCTTTAAAATGATTACAAGCCATCTCAAGCACCAAAATCACTGACACCTTAGCATGAAAATACAAAACATGTGGGGCTAGCTAGATGCCAATAAAAAACTTCTGGGATACAAGCAGAGAGAAGGTAGCCTAAGTTTTCGTTAGACTCAGCTTGGAAAATGTGTGTCACTAACTCAAAAAATTCCCCATTGTCTAAATATCCATGCTTGTCCACAAATTTCTTAGTAAGGAACTTTAATAAAGAAAAAGAGTGAAAATAATTTCATCTGTGCATACTCTTATTTATGTTAGCAGCAATGCCAAAGTGTTGATGAAAGATCACATTGGTGCATAGTGCAAGGGCAGAAATCCACGAGGATGCTATGTATCTTTCATTCTTCCTCTTGCTGTTTGACTATTTTATATTAAGGAGACCTCGAGATGATTGATGGGTGAACTAACTGACACAGAGAAACGGAATATTTGGGCTTGGATTTCTCCTATTGAACTGTGATTATAGGGGACTTATTCTAAATAGAATAATTATAGTCTGAATTATTCAGACTATATTATTCAAAGCAAGACACATACACACACTTACACGCACACACACACACACACACATTCACACACACATATGCACCATACAGCTATGTTGCCTACTGTCTGTCAACCTGATACAAGCCAAAGTTATCAGGGAAGATGAACCTCAGTGGAGAAATTTCCTCGCTCACATTTGCTTGGAGGAGAATGGATGGGCATTTTTTGATCTATGAACGAAGGACCAATGCTGAGCATGCGAATCTGGGTTGTATGAGAAAGAATAGTGAACAAGCCATGTGAGGCAAGTCAATAAACAGCGTTCCTCCACTGTCTCTGCTTCAGTTCCTACCTACAAGTTCTTGCCCTGAGAGTTTGAGCCCTGATTTTCTTTCAAAATGGACTCCAATTAGGCCATGAAAGCAAATAAATCTTTTCCTCCCCAAGGAATATATCAAGTAAGGGATGTGGATTCCATCTTCTTGATTCTTTTTTTCTTGTTTCTTGTTTTCATATTCAGCATTGGTCCTTCATTCATAAATCAAAAAATGCCCATCAATTTTCCTCCAAGCAAATGTGAGGGAGGAAATTTCTCCACTGAGGTTATCTTCCCTGATAACTTTGGATATATACACACACATATATGCACACACATGTATATGTGTGTGTGTATATATATGTATGTATGTATATATATATATGTATATAGACATATATATACGTATATGTATATTTATATATATACATGTATATACACATATGCAAAGGCAACTTTGTATGTGTATGTGTATATATATATATGTTTTACATATCTAGAAAGAAATATTTATTGATATAAAAATGAATACAAGAGTATCTATCACATATAAATAAAAGAAGAATTGCTCTGAGGAATTGATTCACTCAAATAAATGCTCAGCTATGCCAAATCCACAGTCAACTAAAGACCCAGGAGAGGAGACGGCACAGAGTTGTAACCTGAGTTAAAAGTCCTGAATACCAGGAGGTCTGCTGATTCACAGGCTTGAAAACAGAGCAGAGTAGAAGAACTCCGTCCCACTTGCAATGGTCTGTCATAATTTCTGTTCTCACTTCAAGTCTTCAGCTGACTGGACAAGGCTCACCCACATAAGCCTGTTTCCCTCTGTCTGCTGACCCAGATGCTAATCTTATCCAGAAACACCCCAAACACACCGACCCAGAAGGTTCAAAGAAATATTTCCACACTGCATGGCCCAGTTAACAGGTAAAATTAACCATCACAGATTATATTCTCTTTTCCATAAATATATAAAGTCAACTCAAATCAGTCTTGTAAAGAATAACAAACAAGAAAAAAATGAATCAAGAAGATGGAATCCACATCCCTTACTTGTTTTTTTATTTTTAATTAAACAAAGCACTTAATTGAGGACTGGCTTACAGTTTTTATCAGTCCATGATCATCATAGCAGGAAGTGTGATGGCAGGCAGGCATGGTGCTGAAGCAGCAGCTGAGAGTTTTTATCTGATCCACATTAAGGAGACCAAAAGAGGGCAAGATTCTAGCATGGGCCTTTAAAACCTGAAAGACTACCCACCAATGGCACACTGCCTCCAGCAAGGCCACACCTCCTCATCCTTCCTAAACATTATCTTTTATTTCAACAAGGTCAGGAACATTGCACTTTCCACACGAAATAGTGTACATACTCAGGAGGCAGAAACAGGATGGAGTTCAGGTAGCACAGTGGGTGCCCAGCGTGCATGAAGTCATACATTTAATCCCAGGCACTGCAGAAACCAGGTGGGGGAGGCCATACTTATGATTCAGTCACTTGGAGTGTTTAAGGCAACAAGGATAAAATGTTCAAGGTCATCTTCAGCATCGTAGGGAGTTCCAGACCAGCCTGGGCTGCATGAGACTGACAAAGATGAAGAGAGAGAAGAAGGAAGGGATGATAGGGAGAAAAGGGAGAGGGAGAAGATTGAAGGAGAGAAGGAGGGAGGGGTGGAGGGCAGAGGGAGGAGGGAGGGAGGGAGGGGCAGAAAAAAAGAGCAGTTCACATTATACCATCATCCACTGCTTTCAGCAGTCCATTTAGGCATATTCCTTCTATATGTTGCAATAGTGTTGTTCTTAAACTAGAACTATCCTTTGCTTATTGTGATTTATAGTATCCTTAAATATTCATTTAGCTTATGAAGAGAACCTGCTCTATTTAAGTGCTCAAAATTCAATTCAATAGAACATATGTGAGTGTATTGCTAGTAAAATAATCTTTGTAACTTTTTCTTAGTAATCAGAACAATCATTTAAAATATGTCACATGTTTGTGTGATTCACACTCCAGCAAAAGGACACCCTGACAAATTCCCCAAGAGCTGATGATCGTGACGCGTTACTTCAGTGATGGTGAAGGGGAGAGCTTCCAGCTTCAAGGTCTTCCAAGTCAGGAATGGGGGTTGCTGTTTTAGTCTTCGCATCTGGATTGCAGAACCCAACAGATACATTCAGCTTCTGAAGGAATTGCGAGCCTAAACGCATTAAGAGGCAGATACTATGAGAAAAGTCTCACTTTCTGTTCCATTAGAGATGTTGTTAATTTAGGATCAACAGTAACCAATCTTTATTTCGTTTTAGAAACCACTCTTCCTGGAAATTTAGGGGAGGGAAAAAAAACGAACATAAACCAAGGATGGAAGAAATATCTTTTCATTAACACTGTTGCTTGAGAGAACAGAATTGCACTATCTGTGAAAAATGAGATTTGACAGGTGAGAGCATCTGTCTCAAATAACCCAAGCTGCAAAAAGAGAGAGCAGCTGTGTGAGAAGATGCAGACACCACCCAGGACATGAGCTATGCAAAAGGCAGAACTGCTGCTGAGATGTGCAAGCCACAGGAGCAATCACATGTGCTTGTGTGGTCTCAAACAGGACAGTCAGACCTAAGGTGATTGAGCATGACTACGGTGACCAGTGGATCCTGACTAATTGGAATGTTGGTAGCATAAGACATTCCTTAAATGTCTTTAACATGGAGAAGGGTAATTAGGGGTGAAGATGTGAATAGTTTTTCTATTTGAATGCACACATGAAATTATACAGGGGCAACAATAATCCAGTTAGCCTTGAAGGAGAACTTTGACTCAATGCCGTCATCCAATAACAAGTGAAAATGGTCCCTGAGCCCCCAGCCACTGCTCCCCTCAGGAAAGAGGGTAAGTAGAAATTCTTCCACAAGTTTCCACAGACGTATGGATTCACTGCACAGATAGCTTCTTGAAATTATTATTTTATAATCTGGTAATGGCAAAAAAGCAAGTTCTTGAGATATCCTTAGGGATAATGGCTGAAATGTTACCATTTTAAAAGTCATTGAATCAAATTGTAAAGTTCAGCTCTAACTTGCTAATTTGCTTACTTGTAGCTCATGTGAAGCATACCAGACTAAAACTAAAGCCTTCTAAACACAACCCATGTATGAATAACCAAGGGAAGCTATCTATGTGTAAAGTAAGCAAAATGAAGTCTAATCACACATATTCCCATAACTGGCTTTCTCTTACTGTCTAGGCATTAGACAATACCCACACAGATTAGAAAGACTTACTCGACTCAGAAACAGAAACACACTGCAATGACAGAAGAGGCCCACTTCTGTCCATGGCTGGTTGTAGAAGGTATTGTCATACACTGTAATAATAAGTGAAGGTCAGATCCACCACCACCTCATAGAGGGATTTCTGCATGCAACACGAAAATGAGCTTCTAGTTTTCAGTAAACTTATAAACTCTGTCCAGGTGTGACCTGTTTATCACACATGTGATTCCTTCTGTGTGTTTCTTCATAGTACCAGTTGTCGTCAAAACAAACAAACTTAACAGAAGGCTCCTTTGCACAGTGACTTACTGGCTGGAGAAAATGCATCCCCTCAAGGTTTAATCTGCACATACAGCATCCATTGCCCTTAGCTTATCAGAGCACTGGAAGGTCAGATGATTGTGTTGTTTGACTCTGCCTTTGACCGGTGAAGCATAATGCTTATTAATAGTAACTCTCTAAAGAGTTTTTACAACTGTGTTTATGTATACCATATTGTATACTTGCAATGTGATATACAAACATGAATTTAAAGGTCTTTAAATATTTCTCAAAATAATTTTTGAAGGGTGGACGTTAAAAAGAGTTTTTATAGGCTTTCCAAGTACTCCATTGCATAATTTAGAAATAGTGGCCCTTTTATGGCTGTCTTCCCCTCATCAAAATTAGAAACATTTTCCATATGCTATTTCAAAACACAGTCACCTACCTTACCAAACCTAGTTATAGAAATGTTCTTATAATGAGAATGGAGTAGTACCATTTGGAATTTTAAAAACTTGGTTAAATTCCAAAGATTCCTGACTCTCAAAGGGGATCTCATGTTCCAAAGTCATATTCCAGTCTTGTGATACTATCTGTTTTTACTGCAAAGAAATGTGAGAAAAGTTTTTCTGCGGGTCTTGCTTCTAGTGTGTTCAAATCTAAACTTACACATCTAGGATTTGGTTGCTGACTAGACTTATAAAGCACCTACATTGTTGTTGTTGTTGTTGTTGTTGTTGTTGTTGTTGTTTTTAAATTGTAGTAGGATTACACCATAACATGATTAAAGTTTAGCTTTCTCTTCACAGGAAATCTTGAGGTCCATATTCCATCTAGTTACTGAAAAAAAAAAAAACTTCTTTATTTTGGCACTGGGACAGAGCTGTGGCAAAAGTATTAGTCTGATCATGGGATTTGGACAGAAGAAATAACCACACTGATCAGTGAACTTGTGTCAAAAGACAGCAATAACAGCAATGATCTTCCCAACTCCAGTTCATGGACAAAGGAACAGTGATCCTATAGTGGATGCCAACATGAGTGTAGCACTTAGAAGAAGATAAGCAGATAAAACTAGTAACTAATAATAGGGAAAAATAGAATAAACAAAAGTGGAAAACTAAGCAGAAAGGGGAGGATCAAAAAGAAAGAGGGAGACAGGATAGTACCAGATAAGTATACAAGGAGAAGAAAGGGAATGGCAGAAATTAAATCAGACAACTTCAAGAACCCAGGCCTCAATAATACTGCATCAGGGAAATGCCCAGGTTCAAATCAATACACAGCAGTGGCAGAGTCTGTGTCAGAAATGTAGAAAAGTAAGGGGAGGGCAAAGTTGACACAATTAGGTTAAGACAGAGACATATAAAAGTGAAGGAAGAAAACAATATGAGTAAAACAATAAAACTTCTGTGTCTAGATATTTAATGTGTACTTTCAGAATTAGTAGGTCTCACCAAAAAGGTTTTATAAATGTATCACAAAAAGTCCAAAAGGATAAAAGAAACTGTTACATGGAATAGAAATATAAGTAAATTTTTAAATAAACCATTAACAAGAGTAGCAGAAAATTTTTAAAAAAAGAAAAGAAAAGAAAACTGATGTCTCATCTCTCAGGCGTGCCACTGCTGTAAGCTGCCACCAAGTCTTCCCAAAACTAATCAATATGTGATTGAACTAGAGTGGCTTATAGGATGTGGTCCAGATTGTCCAACAATAAGTTGTCTTCTGATGGAGAACCCAAGGATCAAGTAGTAGACTGAATGTATTAGCAGTCCCAATCTGATGCTGGCATTCCGGAGAAGTCCTAGAGAGCTGCTGTTCCTCTGTCTTTGTTGGCATCAGGAAGAAGTCGGTTCTAAGACCAGTGATGGACTGCATCAACAACAGGAGAGATGAACTTTCTAGCAAGAGTGAAGTCAGGCAGGCAAAAAGCTAATGTTTCCTTCTTCCATGGCTTTTTATAATGGGGTACCATCAGAAAGTGTGGTGTCAATTCAGGGTGGGCCTTCCCACCTCAAATGACCTAATCAAGAGCATCCTTCCCAATGTTTTAGTTGATGACTTATGTGGTCAAGCTGACAACAAAGGTCAGTCACCACACCACGTGACATGGAGGGATTTTCCTGATTAGGTCATTTGAGGTGGCAGGAGAGTGAAAATTTTGTCTCAATTGGCTCACCTGGGCTAGGGTGCAGGGTCAGTGCTAGGCTGTCCTGCTTTTCCTTCTCTGGCTATTTGGATGGGTATCTCCCAGTATCAGCATACTCTTTATGCTGTCACACTTTCCATGTTGTATGCTTCACAAAAAGCCAGAGGGTGCAGATTCTGAGCCAGACCATGGTGGCTCTGGTTGCTGTTTGAACCTCCAGGTTCAACAGAGTCAATAAGCTTTCCTGGGGCACATCTTCCCTTCTCCAGGATTTCACTTAAATCAGAGAAAGTCAATGACCACACCGGTTTCATTTTAAGAGTATATAAAATCTTAGAAGTCTTTCTGGGCATTATGTGGTGGTCTCCTCTGATATCAAACAGCAGGAGAAACACAAGTAGAGAGTAGTGATTGTCCACATGTGTAAACTCTCAGAAGCAATGCCAAAAACACATCTTTAGATGTGTTTCAATTTGCTTTTGAGATGGATGCATGTATGATTTTTAAGCAAAATATAGTGTGTAGTTATACAGATCAAAATGTGATTTTGTTGTGAAAGACTTTTGGGAAAACTGGACTGCAGTCAATGCATGTGTAAAACCAGTGGTTCCCAATGGAGAAACCAGTGCTGCCAGCTCAGAGCAGAAATCCAGTCCCAGGGAACAACAAGGGGAAGCAGCAAAATGAACCCTCACTCTCTGCCGTCTCTCTTGCCAGAGCCACCTTCATTCTTTTTTTTTTTTTTTTTTTTTCTGTATTTTCGAGACAGGGTTTCTCTGTAAAGCTCTGGCTGTCCTGGAACTCACTCTATAGACCAGACTGGCCTCGAACTCAGAAATACACCTGCCTCTGCCTCCCAAGTGCTGGGATTACAGGCGTGCGCCACCACCGCCCGGCACCACCTTCATTCTTATGCAATGAAAAATCACTGAAAAGTCCAGAAGTTAGAGACTCATCCCCAAAATTAATGATCAGACACCCACTAAACTTAACTGCAGTGATGCCTTTAAACAGATGGAATTAATAATATAAATTATTAACGGCATGTTAACTCATATTTTTGGTGTAGTTCTTTATCACTAACAAAATTGTTAAATTAATATAGGTACAGGTATAAAATACAGAACAATTAATACAGTTGTAATGGCATGCCTATGGCTTAAATTTGTGCTTAAGTTTACGGAACATTTAAATAAATTGCCTTATATTCCAAATGACATTTGAATATTGAGTCTAAAAATAATAATTAAAAGTGCTAACTTCACAATAAATTTATGTTCCATAAACATACACTTTCACATCTGCATCTATAAGACCTTCTTTTTCATAAACCTGTATCCTATCTCCTGACTCCTGACAGCCATTCTCTGTGAGTGAGAACCATTAGCATTTTATCACACCTTTTATCATTATTCCACAGACTTCTCTTGGTTTCTCATTTACGGATTTCTCTACAACTTTTGTTACTGTTCATGCTCATCTTTATTAAACATAACATTTCCTTATTATTTTTCCTTGTTCGTTTGTTTGTTTTTTAATACCACTCTTTGTGTCTTTAAGGAGCCCTTTAAATCTGAGCTTGCCTTACAAACTGATGCAGCTCTGCCGAAGTGCCATACTCCTCCCGGCTTAGCACAGTAAAGATGCTTCACCATTGTCTCTGTTCCTTATAATGGCCTGTCTACACTGCAAAGAGTAGTGTGACGAACTGCTAGGTACGGAGTTGTACTTTGATTTTCTTGTAACTATTCTGGAATATCTGATATTAATATGTATATAATTTATAAAGCCACCCAGTGTTGTCAGGAGAGACAGAGCTGTGTTTCCACGAACTTTTTCAGAAATATTTGTGTCTTCTCCTGAGATCTAACAGAAATATATATCTGATTTTAATCTAGACCCTTAAAGATGTTACCCATAGAGAAGAAAAGCAGACAGGTAGGTAAAGATGGTGACACTATGTTCGTTTGAGATCAGTAACTCAAACTTCAGAATAAATGAGAGCAAAAGTAGTTTGTTTTAAAACATCGCATTAAGACCCTTAAAGGCCATTGAACTTGGAAGCAATAGTATACCAGAGTCATGAAAAGATATCTAACATGCCTGTTTGCTTACAGCATCTGGGAATCACAGTTATTAATTAACCAATCCATTCTAAATACATTAATTGCTCATTTGATACTTCTTGGGCATTAAGATGTAGGGACTCACATTAGATTCCAAGTGGCTGAGAAGGCCATCCACTTTCATTTCAAGTGTTGAAATATTCAGGTCATTGAAACAGCTCAGTGTTTGAAGTCAACTATCCTCTGGGCATGGTAGTCTCTGTCTGTCAGCCCAGGGCTCAGGATAAGGAAGCAGGAGAATCATGAGTTCAAAATCAGCCTGGCAGTAGACGCTCAAAACAAACTAAAAAATTCAAAGGAAGGAAGTATATTATAAGCACGTATTCATTCATGTATTACTCCTCAAATCATTTTGGAGGTGTTACATGATTTGCGATTTTTCAGGTTACTACCGGGATACTAGTAATACAAGACTAACAGAGCACTAAGCAGGACCTCTCGGCTTACACACAACCTTGTGCTAGGAGATGTGCTCTCAGTACATGTGAAAATAAAAAGAAGCCCTGAATTCTGCCCATTCACAAGTTAAATTCTGAAAGTGGTGTGAAGGATGAGATACTTCATTTGGTAAGGGAATGAAAGATGTTGGAGGCACAAAAAAAGCAGAATAGTTCTTGTGAAGAAATGCTTGGTAAACTCATTGGAACGCAGCCTGAATGGAAGCAGATGGCATGACATCAGACTGTGCAAGGTCTTAAACGCCACACACAGATTCTACTCTCTTCACGGATTTTTAGCAAAGGAGTTGCAGGCTAGACATACAAGATTTTTTAGCATGGTCAGAGTTGTATGCTAGACAAACTAAAAGGCAGAGCAGTGTTTACACATTTGGATCAGCAAAGAGCAAAGGACAATAGATAGCATTAGAAGGTGACAGAGAAGATAAAGGGAAAATTCTTTTCAGGGTGTCAGGCTTGGCATAAAGTCCCTCAGCCCTCAACATGAGAACAAGCTGGATGCTGCCTGCTACTTACGAAGAGTAATAAAACCCTTTATCTTGCCGTTTTAGGGATTTAAAAGGTACCATTGGATGTCCCCTGTCCCTGACTGATTTGGCTTCTGATGAGAGTAGCAGGTGGTGGCATAGCATGGTGGGAACATGTGTAGGGAGAAATGGTCACATCTCAATAGGAGCAGAGAGGGCACATCCCTGAGCCTAAGGGCATTTCATTAGATCCCCCTTTGTAGAGGTCCATGTCCAGCTGTTTATATAAATATTGCAGTACACTCCTATTTTATTTGTCTGTGTATCTTGAGTGACATAGAGATTTCTTGGGCACAAAGAAAGAACATTTGGAAAATTAAAAAAAAAAATAAGTCCTTCCTTGACTAAAATGGCATAGCATTTGCATATAAGCTGTGTACACACTCACGTGTACCTTAAGTAGATGCTTGTTACGTTACATTTCCCTGGGAATAATGAAAAGAAGAAAGTTTGCACACATGTACAGTACATGCAGATTTTCTTTCCCCACCTTCCAACCCCAACATAATTTGTGAGTGTGTGTGTGTGTGTGTGTGTGTGTGTGTGTACATCATATGTGAGGTGGAGTCAGAGGACAATGTTGGGCATTGCAGTACACTCTTATTTTATATGTGTGTGTATCTTGAGTGGCATAGAGATTCCTTGGGCACAAAGAAAGAACATTTGGAAAATGCAAAAAAAAAAACCAGTCCTTTCTTGACTAAAATGGCATAGCATTTGCATATAAGCTATGTACACACTCATGTGACACAGTGTCACAGATGACACAGTGGTGTTTTGGTTTTATGGTTTTGTTTTGGTTGTTTGGTTGGTTTGGTTGTTGTTTGTTTGATTGATCATTTTTGATATAGGGTTTTTCTTGACTGGAATGCACCAAGTAATGAATTTGGTCGGCAGTGAGCCCCATGAATCCTCCTCTCTCCATCACCCCAGCACAGGGATTATGAACACACCACTGCAATCCCTAGCTTTAAAAATATTTTTATTGTATTTTAGTGGGGAGGGGGATCCATATGTGCATGTGCATTGGGTCCCAAGACTCAAACTCAGATATCCAGGCTCGGTAATTATTCCATCTCCCCAGCTTCTTTTGTGTAGATTTCCTGCCTTGCACTCTGGTCCTCATCCTTGAAAAGCAAGCACTTTCCTGACTGAGTTATCACTCTGGTACATTCCCCTAAAATATCTGCAATTTTTTCAATTTGAGAATATGGAAATTGCTAATATGAAGGTATTAGTGTGTTGTACATTTAGATGGATATATAAACTTTATTGTACTGAGTTAGCTTAAAATTATCATGTATTTATTAATATACTTCATCATGACATATAAAAATGGGAAAAATTAAACTTAAATGATGCCTAGGATCCAGAGATTGATTCAGTATTCGTTTACTTTCCAATACACACATCTCCAAGATTAGTGTGTAGGTAATTTAGACTTATAAACATGAAATACACATTAAATATATTGTAGGAGTCACCATGATACATTCTCTGTCCTTGTAGATGGACATAAAAACTGTCTAGTTGCTCCTGTAAGTTGGATTTTGGATGTCCCCTAAAGGACCTTATGTAAAGATCCTATTCCTAGAGCATTAGGATTTAGAGACATTTACTAAAGAAATAAACATTTACTGAAAATGAAAAACAAATTTATTTAAAACCAGCTTTGGTATACATAAGGTTTTAGAGCATTTGTTAAAGATTAAAGCTAATTTGCATACTAATGAGATGGATATGCACTTTTTTTTCACATGAAGAATTAAATCTTAGCTGAATATTTGACACATGGGACATAGAGCATAGTCAATATTTTCCAAATTATTTGCTGTCTGATTTTATAACTGTCAATATTGAGAATACTATTTTACATAAATACACAGTGTAAAATGGCACATGTGTCTATGGGGTCATTTTGGGAATTGTTGGAGATTCTGTCCTAATGTGAAGCCAAAATTCATTTAATGATTAATTTTATGAAACTGAAGTCAGGAACTCAAACATAATTTTGAAACTCAAACATTCTAATATTAACAAAATCCAAAGATGTACTAACTTAGTACTTGCATACTAAAGAGCGATAGTAGGAAAACATTAAAAAGTCTGAAAAGAGCAGAAAACATTGTATGTAGAGTTAAAATTCATACCTATACTACTGTAGAAATGGAGCCTCACTTAGGTGTTGAGACCACTCCTCTGTAGTTTTTGGTATAATACCTCTTACTGGCCTAAAAATAAATGAGTACCTTGGAAAGAATAGTCTGTATTCTCACTAGAGTTCAGATGAGGAACTGAGAGCACAGAGATATCTATTTCAGAGACATTCAAACACGGTTTGCAAATCAAACCTGATACAAGGTCCAACTGAAGAGTAAATAAACACCCTGGAGATGGTTACAAAATTCTAGGAAGACTGATTGCTCTGGCAGCATGTGTATAGTAGAGGATTGCAAAGTCGATCATCAATGGGAGGAGAGGCCCTTGGCCCTGTGAAGGTTCTGTGCCCCAGTGTAGGCAAAC
>JADRCC010577682.1:0-13431 GCA_019843855.1 Hylomyscus alleni
TTTTATTTTATTTTATTTTATTTTATTTTATTTTATTTTATTTTATGTGTATGTCTGTACAGATGGCCGTGAGCTCTCATGTGTGTGGCTGCCGGGAATTGAACTCAGGACCTCTGCTGGCTTGCCCACTCTGGCACCGCTTGCTTCAGACGCACCAGAAGAGGGCGTCAGATCTCATTACGGATGTTTGTGAGCCACCATGTGGTTGCTGGGATCCGAACTCAGGACCTTTGGAAGAGCAGTCAATGCTCTTACCTGCTGAGCCATCTTGCGAGCCCTGTCCCACACACTTACCCTGCTTATATTACCTGCATCTCATCTTGAGCTAGTCTGGGGTGGAAATCTAACTGGTTTAGTACTGGTCATGTGCTCCACCTCAGGGTGGAGGGAAGAGTCGAGCACGGGACCTAACATTAGCCAATAGATGTGCACCACAATCATTTGGCTCTTCAAATTGACGGTGTTGGACACACTATAAAATCTTTTAAATAGAAATCACTCTGTTTGCTGGGCGGTGGTGGCTCATGCCTTTAATCCCAGCACTTGGGAGGCAGAGGCAGGTGGATTTCTGAGTTGGAGGCCAGCCTGGTCTACAGTTAGTTCCAGGACAGCCAGGGTTATACAGAGAAACCCTGTCTTGGGGAAAAAAAAAAAAGAAAGCACTCTGTTTTACATATTTGAGTGTATGAAGTCCTCATGAGAGTACCCCTAAGAGAAGCAGGTATTACTGTGACTTCCATTTTGTAGGTGAAGAAATGAAAGATGAAGAAGTAAAGGTTTGTTTTTCCTGGTCATCAGGCCAGTCTGGCAGAGGCCGCCAGCCTTAGCCAGGGCCAGCCAGGAGCCCCGCTAAGTTGGACATGGTTCCTAGGGTTAGCTCTTTCACCACTTGGGTGGTGCTGTGGTTTGAATGACTGACTCCAAAATACATGTCAAACTTAATCCCTCAATTCAATAAACAAGGAGGTGTGGCTTTTTGGGGTGTGCACTCTTCAGGAGGTCTGCTCACTCGCCACCTTTTGTGGTCCTGCCGTGGGCAGACAGGGCTTGTCCAGTCCTGGGGAGGATGCACTCAGCGGGATGCCCTCGGAGGCAGAGTGCTAGCCCTTGAATATCCTGCCTGCTCACACCTTTATTTTGCCCTCTGCAGCCTCTAGACATCGAGAAGCAAATGTCTGTTTACATAAGTCACAGAGTCCACAGTCTTTTGTCTCAGCAGCTTGACCCAACTTAAGAAAGAGAAGCTATTTCCAGAATCACGTCTTGGGTTCTTTTTGGTTCAGAGTTCTTCCCTCTATCTCCTTGCCTGCTCTTTCTAAAAACGGGAAGAAGAAATTAGTCTTCACCTTCAGCACATTTCTTTGAAATCTACACATCTGACACTCAAGTTCACTACTTGATCTTTTCCATAAACCAGGCCACAATACTACTCAAGCTTTGTCTCTACATAAAAAGTTTTTTTTTTTTTCTTTCTCAGTTTCCAGTATCAGGGCCCTCATCATCAGCTCTTGACCTTTTTTGCAAGTTCTCAAAGCATAAGAACTTAGATATTCTTTGAGGTCATTTAGGTCTCTGCTTCCAAATTCTAGCACTTTAAAAGTGTGTGTGTGTGTGTGTGTGTGTGTGTGTGTGTGTGTGTGTGTGTGAGTCATTCGGTGTCAGAGGATAACTTGCAGGCGTCTGTTCTCTGCTGCCATGGGAGTTCTGGGTTGTTATGGGTGGCTGGCTCCTTTAACTGCTGAACCATCTCAATGTCTCATCTCCCATCTTTAAGGCCATTCACAATGACACTGGGTCCCCAGGCAGTTCAGAATAATATCTTGAAGACAGCTGACTAGCAAACTTATGTCATCTGTAGCTGCAGTTCTTTTTTGCCATAAAACTTAAAGACCCTAGGAATAGAATGTGAACATCTCAGGGTGATATTAGTTTGTTGCTCACATGCCTCCTGGCCAAAGCTGACCTCACCTTAGAAAAGGCACTCCGTCTTGTCAAGGAATTCTTGATTCCAAAACCAGCGTGCTGGAGAGCAAGCCAGGCCTGCTGGCTCTGAGACACCATTTCCTCCTTTTTGCTCTGCAGCAGCCGACACTCCCCAGACTGCAGAGACAGGAATTGCTCCCAGATGAATCCCGTAGAGACAGGCATGTCAAGTGGGGCTCATCTGCCAGATGTATCACTTCCATGCCTCTCGGGCAGACAGGGCTGTACTTCTTTGCTTTGTTTAGTACTTGGGATGGGGCTCAGGTGCCATACCTCAGAGCAAGCTAGCTATATAGCTTCTCCACCCGCCCCCCCCCCCCAAGATCAAACTAATCCTAAACAAGTCATCACCACTGAGCTGCACCCCTAGTCCCCTAATAGGTAAAGCCCTCCAAAGGGAGTCAGGCTGTCTGACTTGCTTTCTTTGTGTCAATGAGACTTTTGGGTGGACACTGTTTTTCAGTGGTGTGAGATGCATGCTGCTCTGAAAGGAGGGACCTTTGATGGACACTGGGCACCTAGCCACTGGCTAGCTGCAGAGGCCACCATTTAAATAAACAGGCAGTGTTCTGACCCACCAGTGTCTCTTCACCTGAGGCAGTGGGGCTGCAGGACAGTTGCACCCACACACTGGTTGTTTTGACGGAATGTATCTTTGGTCACTGTAAGCAGGGAGGCAAATCTAGATGATCTCATACTCACCCCTGAGTAATCTAATAGCTACCATTGTCCTTGAGTGTTCCCTAGAAAGAAGGCACACCAGGCAGAAGATCCTATGAGGGAAGAGGGCTGACTCGTGTACCGGCTGGTTTTTTGTTGTCAACTTGACACAAGATAGAGTTATCCCAGAGAAAAGAACCTCTGTGGAGGAAATGCCTCCAAGAGATCCAGCTGTAAGGCATTTTCTCAATCAGTGATCAATGGGGGAGGGCCCAGCCCATTGTGGGTGGTGCCATCTCTGGGCTGGTGGTCTTGGGTTCTATAAAAAGGCAGGCTGAGCAAGCCAGGTGAAGCAATCCGATAAGTAGCACCCCTCTATGGCTTCTGCATCAGCGTCTGCTTCCAGGTTCCTGCCCTGCATAAGTTCCTGTCCTGACTTCCTTTGGTGATGAACAGCAATGTGGAAGTGTAAGCTGAATAAACCCTTTCCTCTCCAACTTGCTTCTTGGTCCTGGTGTTTGACGGAAGCAATAGAAATCCTAAGACAGTGAAGGACTGGAAGGTCAAGGTCTCTTTGAGGGTCGCCAGAGCTGCCGTCTCACACAGCTCTACAGGATCGGTGTTATCTTTGGTGATATCTGATGGGTGTTAAGCAGGTAGTGTCCTCACGGGTGTTGAGTGTGGGCAGGTCCTCAGTCCATGTCATTAGTATATGAGGGATGTGGGGCAGGGGTTGGTTTTCTGGATAGTCTGTGGGACAGAGCCCAGACAGTGAGAGAGGCACATGGACACAAACATGTCTGCTGAGTATTTGGGTGAGCCTCCCCTCTGGGGGCTCTCAGCACTGTATTCGGGTTTGCCGGGAGATGTGCCCACTTACTAGTTGGGTAGCAGGATCCCTGCTTAATGGAGTTGTCTCTACACTGTGCTGACCCAGCGAAGCCTGATATTAGGGTGAAGATGACCCCCGTGGCTCTTGGGTTTGTGTGGGGAGTATCCCATGCTGGTGATAGAAGAACTATAAGAGTGCTAACAAAGCTAGTCACAGGAACAGGCACGTGATGAAATTTTCATGATCTCGGTCACTGTGGTAGAGCTCCTCCTCTGTTCACTGCTGCTGGATACAGAAAAGGGGGTGGGGGAGGGACACTGGGAGCTACCCTTGGCTCAGGAGTCTAGACTAGGGTGGGTGTTACCCCTCTGTGAGGAGGATCCCAGGCTGTAATATTTGAGGATGTTTTTAGTGCATGTGTTTGTGGCCCTGTCCCTCGTTCACCACTGACCTCATCTTATTGCAGGGTATGTACACCTTCACCATTTGGGGAAGCAGTTCACAGCTGTGTGGTGGCTCCTGTCTCCCATGGAATTCCTGAGGTTCAGCTAGTTCCAACCATTAAGCCTCCAAGTCACTCTTCTCCGATCCATCAATCACTCTTCCGGCTGCTGTGATGGGATACCCTATCAAAAGCTGCCGTAGGGAGGCGGGGTTTATTTGTGTTCATAGTTGCAGGGTACAGTTCACCACGGCAGGGATCACTGGGGCAGAAGCCTAGGCATCTGGCCACATCAGTCCACAGCTGGGGAATAGAATGGTGCAGCTTACAGCCTGTTTTCGGCCGTCCAAGATCCTGGTCCAGGAAATGGTGCTGCCCACCCACCTTTGGGGTAGGTCTTCTCACCTCAGTCCAGCTGAGATGATCTCACTCAAGCATGCCCAGTGGCTTGTCTCTTTCGTGCTTTGATATCCTGGTAAGTTGGCAATTAGCTTAACTATCACAGGGTCACTAGGGTAAAAGGGTCCTATCTCATTATTTGTCCTTGGTCCATCTACCTTTCTTTATTGGGGTATACAGGTAGCAGAAGTGAGGAAAGACATGTGTGTGTGGGGGGGACCCAGAAAATCAGCACTCAGTGTGGCCTTTAATGACAGGTACAGGCAAACCTGGCATCTCCAGGGTATCTGAGAAGAATTAGAGTCAGACTTAGACTTGATTCAGTGGTTAAGAGTGCTTGCTGCTCAATCATGAAGACCAGAATCCTCATCCTAGCATTCATGTGACCAGCTGGGTGTAGCTTGTACACAGTTATGACCCTGGTGCTGTTGGGAGTGGAGACAGGAAAATCCCTGGGCCTCACCGGCTGCCAGCCTAGCTGGAAAGGCTTAGAGTTCCAGATTCAGGGAGAGACTCTGCCTCAAAGGAACAAAGCAGAGGGTGCTAGTGGGGGAACACCCAACAGCCTCTTCTCCCCTACACAAACACTGGGACACGTGTGCATGCCACATAGTCCCAGAGTGGAGAGAGCAGCAGAATGAGGATTATGGTCAGGCATGGCCCAGGCCCTAGATGACTAGGAGTTATGGCTTTGTTAATTCTTTTTAAATTTGTGTACATCACACAGAGCAAAGGGTGCCATCAGGACATTTCACACATGCATGTCATAGCCACGCCTGTTTCCCTCCTTTGTCCTCCCTTTCCCACTTCCAAGTCATTTCTTCTTTTAGGATCTCAGGTATATGGGGGGGGGGGGAACAGTCGCTGCCTTTCTGAGCCTGGCTTCATTTCATACAAGGGTCTCCAGGTTCACCCCCCCCCACTTTGTTTTTCTGTATCTTATGCGTGATCTCATTCATGATCTTCATGGTGGAGCAATGGCCATGTGCTTATATACAATCCATGACAAAATTAGTGCAGGGCCAGGCATGGTGGTGCCCACCTTTAATCCCAGCACTCTGGAGGCAGAAGCAGGTGGACCTCTGTGAGTTTGAGACCAGCCTGGTCTACATGGGGGATTCTAAGACAGCCAGGGCTACATAGAAAAACTCTTATCTCAAAACAAGGAATTAGTGATAAGTATTTGTACAAAATGTCAAGTTTCCATATGACTTTGTTTCTTTTTCTCAGTCCCAGGCTGACCTGGAAGTAGTGATCCTCCTGCCTCAGCCTCCAGAGTGCTGGAATTACAGAAGTGTTACCACACCTGGTTCTCCCATCCTCTCTCCCCCTTCCTTTTCCCTCCCCTCTTCCCTTCCTTCTTCCCCTGTAAATTTTCTTATGTTCTCTCCAGGCCTCCCCATCCCCCCTTCTCTTCCTCCTTTCTGTACATCAGGGGTTTTTATCTTTAGCAGGAGAGTTTGAAAAGACTCTCTGGGGTCAGTGAGCTGGACTAATTGGGACACTGGACAGAACTCCCACCTCTGAGGCCTCTCTCTGTGGACCTTGTGAGGTAATGTGTGACCCTCCATCTGAACCTTAGGTGTCTGGGACACTGACAGATACTGGGCTAACTTTGTGAATGCCTGAGCACCATTTTTAAAAACCTTTGTCCACTAAGCCCATCTCCCGTGTGGTGATACCCGGTTCTGCCGGCAGATGGCGGTAAAGGCCAATTGAAAATAACCTGAGATGCAGGCTTTATGGCCTGTATCAGTACAAAAATGACATTAGGTATCATTGTGACTCTTAATGTTCTTGCCTGGGCCCTACTTGCCTCAATTCTGTTCTCTGGGGCCTGCCTTCCTCCTACCACCAAAGCCTGGCCTGTGCACTAGCTGCTCCCCTGCTTCGAACCAGTGGGCTTGTTATGAGCTTTTTTTTTTTTTTTTTTTTTGCGATGCAGGGGACTGAACTCAAGGATTTCCTTACACCAGACAAGCACTCACTGGTTGTGACACCCCCAGCCCCATACTGTTTTTGTTTGTCTTCCTGCCCAGCCCCTCCCTCCTTTCCTTTCTGTGGCTCCCCTTCCCTCCCCAGTTAACCTCTCTGCTTTCAGTCCAGGCAGAGTTCGCTGGCTTAAAAACATACCTTTATCCATCCATCTCCTTCCAGTCCTCCCTCCATCTTAAACTTTCCTTCTGTATTTTTTCCCCCAGCCTCCAACTCCTGATCCTCCTGCCTCATCTTCCTCACTGGCATGTGCCATCAGACACAGCTCCAGTTATCTTCGGGGAGTACTTCACATTAAATTGTAGAAGTCACGTGTTCCTGCTAAATACTTCGGCAAAGTGTTTTCAAGTATTCGGTATATTTGTAGACCCTATCTTTAAATTACACTTTATTTGTTGATTTATTCTTGTGTGTCCATGCACGCACCGTGGTGGTACTTGATATCCTGTGGGCGTCTGGTCTCTTCTTTCACTGTTTGGGTCCTGGGGCTCAAGCTGAAGCTATCGGGCTTGGTGGTAAGTGTCTGTCCCCGTTAAGCCATCTTGAGGCCTATAGTCTTTAACTTTTGAGGTGAATGAATGAAACACAGGAATGCAGGGCTACCATCACTTGTTTCTGATAGTCATACTGTCACCTGTACTGAACTCCCATCAAACACCTGGTCAAGGAAGCCATGCAGATGGTGGCTGAGCCCATGAACAGAGAGGCCCAGGGCCATCATTGCTCTTTAGGGGAACCCAGTTAAAACAATGACACACTGCCAAATGTCTAAAGTGGCTAAAACAAAAATATAGGTTTTTTTTGTTTACTAAGCTCTGAGGAGGTGAAGGAAGTTGGTCCTTACATGTTGCCCGTGGAACTGAATGGTTCAGACATTCTGGGGGTCCCCTTGCAGTATCTTACAGAGCTGAGCACACCCGTATCGTAGGACCAGCAGCCACACCTCCTGGGGAAGTGAACGTTGTCACAGAAGCCCGCCGCAATATTCACAGCAGCTCTGAGTGTAATGGTCCACATCTGGAGCATCTCTGATGTCTTTGGAAGTGATTAAACTGCCGTGTGACAGAGCATCTCTTAGCCTAATGAGAAACACGCTAGGTTTGGTAAAGTATAACTTGGGGGAGGCCAAGGCAGGAGTCTTAAGAGTCAAGGCCTAGCCTGGTCTACCTAAAAAGATGCTGTAGTAAAAACCAAAACAAATGAAAGGAAAAGCTCCACTAAAGAGGAGGAGCTGGGAATTTGGGAGATGGCTGAGTTGGTGATGCACTGGTGTGACAACCACCTTGACATCTCAGTTGGTTAAAGAGCTAGGTGTGGTGATGCATGCTTTTACTTTCAGTGCTGGGAACTGAGAGGCAGGGGAATCCCAGGGATCTGTTGTCCAAATAGGCTAGCCAGTTGATGAGGTTCAATGGGAGACACTGTCACTAACTAACTAACTAACTAACTAACTAACTAACTAACTAACTAGCTAGCTAGCTGAGACACATTCAGTTTCCAATGAGTTTTGTTTAGAGTTTATGTTAAAGTAGTTTTCTTTCTGCTAAAACACATTAGGCAGTGTTGTGTGAAATGTGAATGTGAATGTACGTGAAAGTAAGTTCAATGGGTGTCCGGTCATAAAAGAAATCCATTACGCATAGAAGTTACAAACTGCCTTTACAACCTGCTGAGAAACACAGCTGGTTTCCTCTACAAAAGGCACCTTTATCGCATAATGTGTTTAAACTAAATGTACAGTTAAGCACTAAAAGGAACACTTTTCTGATTAGTTTCTCAGGAAGAACAGAGACACATTCAGTTTCCAGTGTGTTTTGTCCATACATCTTTACCTGCAAATGTTCATTGCAATGACTCATTGGTCAGGTTCAGAACCTCTGGCTTCTGCTACACCATCAATACTTGGATCCTCACCAGGACTCCTCTCAGGTCATCCTGTTGTTGCCCTGTGTCATGGAGATCGTGCATCTTTGGATCTGCAGGACTGAATGGCCCTTCTCTACACTTCAGCAGTTCATCGATGAGGTAGATGTTGGGGTGTGCCAACTAAAAGCCTTGGGTCTGGACCTGGGTGGTCACCTTGCCAGCTCTCCCACACTTATACCTCTAAGGTGAGCTCTCCAGCACTGCCCTGGCTAGCTCACACAATGCTTTAGCCAGCAAAGGGCAGGGCCAGCTCTCCTACCCTCACAGCCTTGTGCCTGGCTCAATGACACCTTTGCCATCAGGGCCAGCTCTCCCACCTGCTGCAGCATGAGGAGTGAGGAGGAGGAGGAGGATCTCCCCTATAGCCACACCGCTTCATGGCAGACAAGTGGTGGGGCCAGCTCTGCAGTGCACATGCCTTTGGGACTGGCTTGCCATTGCTCCCACAACTATGGCCAGCTCTATTGTGCTGCTCAGGTGTGGTACAGAGCCTGCTCTCCCAAGCACCGCAGCCAACGAGAGGTGGGGCCAGAATGCCATAGCCAGTATGGGATAGGGCCAGCTCTGCAAGCCCTTGAACATCAACATGGTGCCAGGTGGCAGCCCAGGCTAGGACTTCACCATGGCCTCAGGTGGCAGGGCGGGCTACTCAGAACAGGCTATTCCTCTTCACCTTCATGGCTCCAGTTCCACCTCTCTTTACGATGCTCAGACAATTCCTCTTCTCATTCTCTCCCGTCTGCTCACCACACATGTGCACATCTTAGTGGCTCCCTGTTGTGGGTGGGCCACGGGGCAAGCAGGCCTCTGGCTGTCCTCCCCTGTCTGAAAGAAAGGAAAGACACATGGTGGGCTTGAGGGCCACTGAGTGTCTTCATCCACCTTTCAAGTGCTGGGATTAAAGGCATGTGCCACCACTACCAGGCTCCATACCAGGTCATATGAATGTCTGCCTGCATGTATGTATGTGTACCATGTGCATATGCCTGAGGAAGCCAGAAGAGGGGAATGGATCTCCTGGAACTGGAATTACAGATGGTTGATAGCTATCATGTGGGTGCTGGGAATTGAACCTGGGTCCGGTGCAAGAACAACAAGTGCTCTTAACCAATGAGCCATCTATCCAGCCCACAGCAGCTCCCCATTTTTAAAGATTTAATTCCAGATTTTCTTTGCCCGTTTTTTAAAAAAATATTTATTATTTTATTTTATTTTATTTTATTTTATTTTTTTGGGTTTTTCAAGACAGGGTTTTTCTGTATAGCCCTTGGCTATCCTGGAACTCACTCTGTAGACCAGGCTGGCCTCGAACTCAGAAATCGCCTGCCTCTGCCTCCCAAGTGCTGGGATTAAAGGCGTGCGCCACCACCACCCGGCAAAATATTTATTTATTTATTTTACGTATATGAATACACCCTTGCTCTCTTCAGACACACCAGGAGGGTATAGGATCCCATTACAGATGATTGTAAGCCACCATGTGGTTTCTGGAAATTGAACTCAGGACCTCTGAAAGAACAGCCAGTGCTTTTAACTGTTGAGCCATCTCTCCAGCTCTTCCTTCGTTCTTTAGTTGTGACGTCGGATGCTTTTTCTCAAATGCAGCCAAGTATTCAGGTATATTTTGTGTATTTGCTTCAGGTGATGACTTCCATGAGTCTTTGGGGGAACTGGAATTAGAAGCTACAGTCACGTGGCCATTGTAACCAGCGCTTCTGGGTGCTCAGTGTCTCCGTGCCTGTTCATTGGACAAGGATGACAAAAACGTGTTCAAAAATGAGATATTGCTAGGTGTGTGATTACACTCCGGCACTCCAGGGGCCTGGGCTGTATATAGCAAGGGACTCTGTCCAAAGAGCGCCCTGCCCCCATCATGGGTTCAAATTAGGATGGGAGAGTCGTAACTTCACCTTACGCTTCCTTTATCTGCCCATAGAACTCTGGACAGTTTGCAGTGCTGTCCTCAGGCTGCTCCGGAACTGCCCTTCTAAGCCATTGCAAGGTGCTTCCCTGGTGTGGGGAACGCCCCAGCCCACCTACAATTCACTGTACTCACCTCACTTCACACAGTTTACTGTATTTACCTCATCTCACCTTACCTTATTTTTTATTAATTTTTGAGACAGGGTTTCTCTGTGTCTCAGAGATCTGTGATCTCTGGCTGTGCTAGAACTCATTTTGTAGTCCAGGCTGGCCTTGAACTCACAGAGATCTGCCTACCTCTGCCTCTCAAGTGCTGGGACTAAAGCATGAGCCAACACATCTGGCATTCTATGTTTTTGAAAGTGGGTTTTACTAGCCGGGCGTGGTGGTGGCTCACGCCTTTAATCCCAGCACTTGGGAGGCAGAGGCAAGTGGATTTCTGAGTTTGAGGCCAGCCTGGTCTACAGAGTGAGTTCCAGGACAGCCAGGGCTATACAGAGAGTGGGTTTTATTATGTAGCTCGTGCTGCTTACAAACTTGCAATCCTCCTACCTCAGCCTCTTGAGTGCTAGGATAGTAAATGTGCATACCCGTGCTTGGCTAATTTGGGTTCTTTAATTTTTAAAGATTTTTTAAAGATTCTTTTTTTAAAGAATTTTAAAGATTTAAAAACACACGCACGCACACACACACACACACACACACACACACGGTTTATTTTCAATTGTATGTATGTATGTATGTATGTATGTATGTATGCGCGTATGTCTCTGTGGGGTGGTATGAGCATGCATGTGTGGGTACCTGAGGAGATAAGAGGTATCGGGTCCTTCAGAGCTGGGGTTGCAGGCAATTGTGAGCTCCCCAACATGAATGCTGGGAACTGAACTGGAGAAAAGTATATACTCCTAACCATCGAGCCATCTCTCCAGTCTCTGCTTTTTGAATTTTAGTATTTTTTGTTTTGTTTTGTTTTTTGAGACAGGGTTTCTCTGCTGTCCTGGAACTCACTCTGTAGACCAGGCTGGCCTCGAACTCAGAGATCTACCTGCCTCTGCCTCCCAAGTGCTGGAATTAAAGGCATGTGCCGCCGCCACCGCCTGGCAAATTTTAGTATTTTTATGCTAGGGACAAATGTTGAAGTGGTTCCTAAATATTCAAATTTGAGCAACACTGGAGTGGCCTCGTTCACATCTGCCCCCTATCTACCTTCAGATGTCCATTTGAAAACATCCACCTGTTAAAGCAGGTGTCTCTCGTGGCCTCTCTTCTCTATCCTTCACTTCCCAACAATGGGAGATGCTGGGTTACTCAAGGTTAACTGAAGACAGGAATAAGAGAAGCAAAACCCAAAGGCAAGAACACCACACCTGAGTGATGGGGACATGCCAGGGGCAAGAAGCACTGGGGCGATGGGACAGAGCCACTGAGTTACTGCCTGAAGCACTCGTCTTTACTGGACTTCAAATGAGATTATCCAGGATGAAGAAGCAGGAGCCTTCACGCTAAGCCGAGTCAAACTGAACAGATTAGCTAACATGGTGCACACTGGCTGAGCACTCACAGAAGCCTGGCCCTTCAGGTGCTAGGCAAGTGCTTTACCTCCGAGCTGCACCCCAGCCCTGTCATGAGTGAGCCTCGCCCTTAAGTGAGGGTTGTCTCAGCTACTAGCCATCCATGCCACTCTGTTGACTGTGGGGCTCGACCACCTTCTGGCATTGTTCTCAGCTCTGTGTGTAACTGTGTAGACTTTAGGCTTCTTGACCTCTTGCAGTGTCAAGGATGCCTACCGGGATGTCTGTTACTAGCTGGTTTGTGGGGCCCTAGAGAGAGTTGGTCTTTTACTTATTTTTTATCTTTTCTTCCCTTCAAGAAACACACCCAGTGTTGTTGTCTGGGTTGGACATGGCAGCTGCCATCTTGAGGCAGAGTAGTGCTGACCTGGGGGAGATCTTCCCAAGTTTGGCTTATTAAGATTCTCAGAGTGGGGCTGGAGAGTGGGTAAGAGCACTTACTGCTGCTATTCCATAGATCCTGAGTTCAAATCCCAGCAACCACATGGTGGCTCACAACCATCCGTAATGCGATCTGACGCCCTCTTCTGGTGTGTCTGAAGACAGCTACAGTGTACTTACATATAGTAAATAAATACATCTTTAAAAAAAAGAAGAAGAAGAAAGATTCTCAGAGTGAGCTAGAAGGTTTTGCTAGGGTCCTGAGGCTCCTTCCCTCCCCAGAGAGTCCAAGTGTCACTATGTCAGAGGCAAACAGTTGTCTATTGTGTAGGGTGGCATTTCTCTTTGATGTAGCTACCTATGAGGGGACCATATGCTCCTGTAAATAGTTCCAGGAAGGAAGAGAGAAGGAAAGAAAGAAAGAAAGGAAGAAAAAGAAAGGAAGAAAGGAGGAAAGAAATAGAGAGAAAAAAAGGAGAAAAGAAAGAAAGGAAGAAAGAGAGAAAGAGAGAGAAAGAAAGAAAGAAAGGAGAAAAGAAAGAAAGGAAAGAGAGAAAGAAAGGAAGAAGGAAATAAAGAAAGGAAGGAAGGAAGAAAGAAAGAAAAGAGAAAGAAAGAAAAGGAAGGAAGGAAGGAAGGAAGGAAGGAAGGAAGGAAGGAAGGAAGGAAGGAAGGAAGGAAAAAAGAAAGAAAAGGAAAGAAATGATCTGAAACACAGCTAGACGGGGTTGAAGAGATGGTCAGTGTAAGAGTCCTTGCTGCTTTTCTAGAGGACCCAAGACCCAGGCTTGGCTCCCACCACCATGTTGTGTGGTCCACAACCATCTGTAACTCCAGTTCCAGGGATCTGACAGTCTCTGTTCTCTGTAGGCATTTGCATGGACATGGTACATACAGACTCATACAGGAAAACTCACATACATATAATCAGTCAATCAATCTTTAAGACACAGAAAATAACTAAAATGTCTGTAGTAATTCCTCAACCTACCAATAATTAACTCTAATGCACTTGTGGCAAAGGTTGGAGACCTGGGTTTCAGGGGTGGAACCTCTGTAAAAGATGACGAAGAGAACAGACTCTACAACTTGTCCTCTTAGGGATCATGCAGATCTCTATGAGTTTGAGGCCAGCCTGGTCTACAGAGCTTCAGGACACCTAAGGCTGTACAAAGAAACCCTATCTCAGACATCTGAAAAAGATAAGTAGATGGACAAAGAGAGGGAGGGAAAGGGAGAGGGAGAGGGAGAGAGGAGAGGGAGAAGAGGGAGAGGGAGAGGGAGAGGGGGAGAGGGGGAGAGGGGGGGGGGGGGGG
>JADRCC010577682.1:17438-36607 GCA_019843855.1 Hylomyscus alleni
ATGTTATATCATCTCTAGCATAGCCCATATGTTGTATCATCTCTAGCTGGTTTCCCCCTGTTCTTAGGAACTCATCTTCATCTGCTGAATGTCCCACCCCAAGGTCTCACTGTTTTTCCTCAACTAAGAAATCTTCTCATTCTTTGATACCTACCTTAATAATTTTTATCAACTTTATGCAAATTAGAGGTAATTTATCTAGCAGCAGATAATTTCCAAAGATTACAGCACCTGTGACAACCTGCACAAGACTGGGCCTGTGGGCATCCTGCTGTGGAAGGAAAAGGGGCTCAAGGGGCCTCACCCTGTCCTGAGCTAAGGATGATTGGGGAAAAGAGATACTTTCTTCAGTGGGGTAGCCACTGATAAGTTGCCCATGCTTCTGAAAGCAACCCTAATAAAACTCACTGAGCCCCCCCTGCCCCCCCACATACACAAAGAAAGACACCAAGTTAGAAAGGGACAGACAGGAGGAGTGGGAGGGGACAAGGGAGGGTAGGGAGTAAACAAATACAATAAAACTACACTATGTACATATGAAGATGTCATAATGAATCCGATTACTATATATAATTAATGTAGGTCAATAAAACATAATAATTCCCAGAGATTATTTTTGCTTATATATTTGTTTTGTTATTTTCATGTATCTTCTTGTTGTTCTTCCAAGCACTACAGAACAGACACATTAGAACCAGAAACAGCCGGGCAGTGGTGGCGCACACCTTTAATCCCAGCACTTGGGAGGCAGAGGCAGGCGGATTTCTGAGTTTGAGGCCAGCCTGGTCTACAGAGTGAGTTCCAGCCAGGGCTATACAGAGAAACCCTGTCTTGAAAAACAAAAAACAAAAAACAACAAAAAAAGAAAAAAGAAAAAAAAGAAAAAAAAAGAACATTACAAATATCTTTGGCTCTTTATTTTCGTTGTCTGACTCATTGAGATTCTTTTAAGTAGTTAGGTTTTCTTGATCACAGAAACAAGCCTCCATCTTTCTCACTTTTCAAGAAAAGTGGACAGTCCCCTGTTCTGTCATGTGCTATAGTGTGTCCCTAGACACCCTAATGGTAGTTGGAAGGTTTCCAGGAAGACAGAGTCTGAGAGAAATCATAAGACTGTCCTGGAGAAGCTGATATGGAGACATAGACCTGCTTATGGAATCCTAAAAGCTTTCCCCCCCACACACAGAGGTAAGGATTTCATCCTTTGTGCACAGAGGTCCATGGAGATTAGACCTTTGCATTAGGAGATGGTTTCAATGGGGGTGGGGAGAAGGCTCAGTAGGCAAAGCAGTTGCCGTGTAACCATGAGGACTTGAGATTTGGGCCCTAAAGCCCATGTAAAGCCAGAGGCAGCAGTGTGGGCATCTGTGATCTCAGTGTTCCTACAGTGCATTGGGAGGTGGAGACAGGAGAGTCCACAGAACTATCCTCCCACTCGCCATGGGCCAGCTAGCCTGGTGTACACAGTGGCAAACAACAAACGGCTTTGCCTCAAACAGGATAGATGGCAAGGTCTGTCACCTGACGTTGTCCTCTGACCTCCACATGCATGTGCCTGTATGTTCTCCCTCTGTGTTATATACCACACTCACTGTATTCTCTCTCTCTCTCTCCACACACACCCACACACCCACACCCCCCCACGCACACATACACACACACACACACACACACGCACGCACGCACGTGCACACACACACACACATACACACACATGCACGCACACACACAGATCTTTATTTTTTGTTGTTTTGTTTTGTTTTGTTTGAGACAGGGTTTCTCTGTGTAGCCCTGGCTGTCCTGGAACTCACTCTGTAGACCAGGCTGGCCTCGAACTCAGAAATCCGTCTGCCTCTGCCTCCCAAGTGCTCTGATTAAAGGTGTGTGACACCATTGCCAGGCACACACACAGATCTTAAACATACAAAAGATGGTTAAGTCAGAAGTAGAGCTCACAAGACCTGAGACAGAGCCTACATAATGTGTCAGACAGTTCCTGAGTGCACAACCAATACCCCACTTTCCCTGTAGTTCTTTGGTGTCTCCATCAGACAGTCTAGGGATTGGGTCAGCTCTCCAGCTACCTTTTAGGGGTGGGGAATGTCATTTTTTAGAATCTCTTAGGGGTCCCAGCACCACGGGCAGCCCAATCCTGCTTCCTCACATTCGCCCTCCCAAAACCCTCCACGTTACCTGATTTCACCTGACACTGAAGCATGAGGCTGGCAAAGAGAGGAAAAATGAGCTTCATGGTTGGGCGATGGAAAGCCCGGGTTCTGGGCTAGTGTTCTTGAGCTCTGGTCTTTATTGGCCTCTTCATGGCCTTGGGCGATGACTAGTGAAGCACAGCCAAAGGTGGCCTGTGTGCTGCTCGGGGGAGCTGAATCTCCTCTGATTCTGTTTGATAACAATTTTTCACCAAACTTCTATGTGCTGCTATTTTTTGTCTTGAGTGGAATACAATATATCTAAGACGGGATAAAGATGATCTTTATACTACTTGTTTTTTTATTTTAAAAGATAAAAAAAAATCATACACATGGGTGTCTGTGTGCAGGTGTGTGTGCATGTGAGTGCAGTGTCCCCCAAGGCCAGAAGAGGGCCTTGGATCCTCTTAACTGAGTTAAAAGTGGGTGTGAGTGTCCCAACTTGGGTGGTAGGAACAGATCTCTGGTTCTCTGCAATACAGAATGAACTCGAAAACACTGGGCCATCTCTCTAGCTCCACACTCTTTATTAGCACCAGAGCAGGGTAAGCATACGTTTTGAAGCATCTCCAGTCAAAGGAAGGAGGCTGGGAGGAGATGGGCCTGCAGAACAGGTACCTCAGATAAGGAGCCCAGCTTTCCGCTCCCAGTGGACGGATAGGGACACCAACCCAGCCACAAAACCTTTGACCCACAATATGTCCTGCCTACAAGATGTGCAGGGATAAAGATGGAGCAGAAAATGAAGGAATGGCCAGCCAATGACTGGTCCATCTTGAGACCCATGCCATGAGAGGGAGCCCACCCCTGACACTATTAATGATATTCTGCTATACTTGCAGATAGGTGGGCTAGTATAACTGTCATCTGAGAGGCTTCATACAGCAGTTGATGTGATGGAAACAGATACAGAGACCCACAGCCAAACATTAGGCAGAGCTTCAGGAATCTTGTGGAAGACAGGGAGGAAGGATTGAAGGAGCCAGAGAGATCAAGGACACCACAAGAAAACCTACAGAATCAGCTAGCCTGGGTCCACGGGGGCTCACTCAGACTAAACCACCAACCAGAGAACATGCGTGGGATATGTCCTCTGTGAATGTGTGGCAGAAGTGCAGCTTGGTCTTCATGTGGGACTCCTAACAGCAGGAGCCGGGGCTGTCTCTGACTTTGTTGCCTGCCTTTCGACCCCTTTCTCATAACTGTGCTGCCTTGTCTGGCCTCAATAAGAGAAGATGCACCTAGTCCTACTGCAACTTGATATACCAAGGCAAGTTAATATCCTTGGGAGGTCTCCCCTTCTCTGAGGAGAGAGGGAGGGAGAGGGACCTGGGAGAGAGAGAGAGGGAGGGAGGAACTGGGAAGAGAAGAGGGAGGGGAAGCTGCAGTCAGAAAATAAATACATTAATTAATGAAAAAAGCTTACATATGCTATAATCAGGAAAATATGTATGAAAAGTTGCATACTGCTCTTCCAGAGGACCCAGGTTCAATTCCCAGCACCCACATGCAACTCACAACTGCCAATAACTCTGACTCCAGAGGATTCAACACCCTCTCTCACTTCTGTGGGCACCAGGCACACATGTGTTATGCATGTAGACATGAAGCAAGACACCATATACATAAAATAAATATTAAAAAGGTCATGTGATTTTTTCTTCTATTATTTATAATACCCAGAAAAAGGAAGGTAGCTAGAAAGCCTTGGTGCAATGGTCTCCATGTTATAGATGAGGAGGTAGAAATAAAGAATATGTTTAGCTTTTTCTGGGGCTGGATCATTGCAGGAATACACACCACACCCAGCTCACCCTTACCCTGGCCACTCCTGTGCCCAGTGTCCTTGATTGATATTCACTCTCTGGGATGAGTTAAATATTTCTTCTTCTTCTTTTTTTTCAGTTGTCATGGTGACGCTCCTGACTCAACCCTGCCTCTAATGAATCCTTAGTTGTCCCTGCAGCTGAAGACAGCATGACATCATGAGTTGAGTATTCCCTGTAAGCTGGGCATGGTGGTACACGTTGAAATTCCAGAATTTGGTGGGCCAAGACAGTACGGTTGTGAATTTGAGGGCAGTCTGAACTGTATAGAAAAATTCTTTCTAAACAGAAAAGAATAGATAAAAAGAAAGAAAAAAAATCTAGTCAAAGTACAACTCAGGTAGAGGGTATCCATCCTGACTCACGCCCAACTTTAATTCCATGAAATGGAGTCGGTTGTAGCCAAGAGCAGAGATGAGAACAGAGACAGTGATGTAGGGCTTGCAGATCTTGGGGTGATAGCTCCACTAGGGTGACGAGCAGGTTAGGATATTAGAGCAGTTAGTTGTTGGCTCTCAATCAGGCTTTGCGGGGCTACCCACAATGTATACCCAGCCTCTTGCAATCCCCTTGGCAGAGCCTCAGCTTCAGACTGGGGTACGCTGCACTGGAGATCTTAGCCTTCCCATGATGCACTGGAGATTTTAGCCTTCCCATGATGCACTGGAGATCTTAGCCTTCCCATGATGCACTGGAGATCTTAGTCTTCCCATGATGCACTGGAGATCTTAGCCTTTCCGTGATGCATTGGAGCTTAGCTTTCTGCTGGACTGGTCCAAGTTTCATAGGCTTCTTAACACAAAGGCAGCAATGGATGCAAAGAGGAAACTCCTCCTCCCCTCTTCCCTCTCTTCCTTCTCTCTCATCCTTCAGGATTCCTTCCTCCCTGCCTCCCTTTCTTTCTTCGTTTCATTTTGTGTGTATGACTCTTCGTTTGTGTGCAGGTGCATGCGCATTTGTGTGGAGGTCATAGGCACTCTGTTGGGGTTTCCCACTGGCCTGGAACTCAGCAAGTAGGCTGGCTGTCCCGAGAGCTCCAGGCACCCACCTATCTCTGCCTCTCCAAAATTGTAAGTGCATTCCACCATGCTTGGCTTTTTTAAAAACATGGATTCTGTGTAGGGTAAAAAGTCTGAGCTCAACCCCCCCCCCGAAAATTCTGCTCCCCCAACACCAGCTTCCCACTCCATTCCTTTCTGCTTCTCACCTCAGCAGAGGCAGCCACCCTTCCCTCTGTGTCTCTTGGGTGAGGTTAGTTGTGCAATGTGGTTTTGTGTTATTCCTTGATCCCAACTGCCAGGATGACTTTGCCCTCAGAGCTGTAACACATTCTGGGGATCAAATTCGGGTCCTCACGCTCGCAAGGTAAACATTTCATTAACTAAGCTCTCTCTCCAATCCCCCAAATGGCTCTTTCTTGTCCCCATGGATGTTTGAGTGGTGTGGTCATGAGATGAGCTGAAACCAACGCTGTGGCTTCAGTGTACTTCATCATCCCTCCTGGGCCCCGAACCTCAAGAACCAGCGTCACTGATGTAGTCTGCTTAGGAAAGAAATGATCAGGACATGTGTCCACCCCTGAAAAATGCACTACCGCAGAGTCACTGCTGCAGAAGAAGGGACTCCCCAACACAGTGGTCACAAGTGTCCATTGTGGCTCCCACCATTTTTACCTGTTGACACTGCAGACAGGGCGAAGCAGGGCCGTTGACTCCCTGCGATCTTGTCTGTGGCTGGAAGATTCGCGGCCTGAAGTCCGGAGTCTGGCAGATCACTCACATCAATTTTAGCTGTGATTCAGACTGTGAACTAGAAGCTGCCAGAACGTCTACGCTCGACCTTTCCACGTGGTCCAAGAGTCCCCCTAACATGGAGGACAGAGTGAGAGCGCTTTATACGTCTCCCTGGCTCTCTTCTATGGTGTTGGTCACTGTGGTTACAAAGATCAACCAATGTTCAAGCAAGGGACCCTGGCGTCACTTTTTCAAAATCTCAATTGTTATCTTAAAAAATAATATTTTTATTCTTTGAAAGTTTCATATATTTATCCAGTGCATACTAATCATATCCACCCACTACTACCCTCTCTCTCTCCCCCTGGGCCCAGTCTCAACATCACATCCTCTTTTTAAAATTCTATCGACATCATTTCTTTTAATTTTTTTATTTTATGTATATGGGTGTTCTGCCTGCATATACTTGTACATCATATGTACACCTGGTACCTACAGAGGCCAGAAGGAACATCAGACCTTCTAGAACTGGAGTTATAGATGGTTTTGAGAGTCAATGTAGGTTCTGGAAATTGAACCTGAGACCTTTGGAAGAGCAATCAGTGCTCTTAACCACTGAACTATCTATCCAGCCCCATTGACACTATTATTTATTTATTTATTTATTTATTTATTTATTTATTTATTTGTTTAATTCTTTTAGAAATGGTGTTTCTACATAGTCCTGGCTGTCTTGGAGCTCACTATGTAGACCAGAACAATCTTAAAGTCACAGAGATCTACCTGCCCCTGCCTCCCAAGTCCTGGGGTCCAAGGCATGCACTACTACATGGCTAATCTGTTTTTTTGCTTCTTAGTTTTGCTTTTAGTCTTGAGACATATCTCACTATGGAGCTTTGGCTGTCTTGGAACTTTATTTTCTAATGTGGGGTCCGGGCATTGGAACTCAGGTACTCATGCTTGCACATCAAATGCTCTTTACCCCTGGGCCATCCCCCCTTCTAGCCTTTGACACTATTTCTTTTTTTTTTTAAGATTTATTTATTTATTATTATATGTAAGTACACTGTAGCTGTCTTCAGATGCACCAGAAGAGGACGTCAGATCTCATTACGGATGATTGTGAGCCACCATGTGGTTGCTGGGATTTTTGAACTCAGGACCTTCAGTCAGTGCTCTTACCTGCTGAGCCATCTCACCAGCCCCTGACACTATTTCTTAATGGCATAATATCAACTACACATTGTAGTATATGTAAGAGCACTGGTAACAAATACTCCCCAACTTTTTTTTTTTTTGAAATGACAATCAGCTTCGTTAATTTTTAAGGAAATTTCTACCAAGTATCCAAATCTGAGAAAACCATATGTCAATGATTTTCAGTAAAAAATGTGTTTCAAAAAATGTGGGTAGTTTGGGTTTGGGAGATGCAAATGTAGAGACCTGAGTTTCTGCCTCAGCCAAGTGTGGGTGGCATGTACAAGTAATCCTAGCACTGGGGAGGGGAGAAACGGGAGGATCCTGGGCCCCATTGGCAAACAGCCTAATCTAATGAGCAACCAGGCTGCAGAGATCTCTGTGGCCTCCATGGAAAGCAAGAGTGCGTGCGGTTCAGTGCAAGACTCAATGGGAAGGGTTGATTCAAACTATGAGAGCCTGCCCCCTAGTGGTTAATTTTAGTCTTAAGCACAGCACAATTGGGTGGAAACTATTCTTGTGATGATTAACTCAATCCCACATGCATAACAACACATACTTAAATCTCTTTGAGGAAAAAAGTAAGGTAAATACAGATCAGACGCGACTACATCTGTTGACGTCCATCCAGGAGTCATCCCATAAACTACATGAATACAGATCTCAGACAGGGATGGCTTGGACGCACATCCTAAGACTGATCCATCAGGGCCATAGTTCAGAATCCAGAGGCCGGTGCTATGACCCATAATATCTTCCTCTGTCAGCTGATAAGGGCTAAAACCACACAACCCACAATGAGCTCATACGCAGGTGCAGGAAGTGCCGCCTGGTGGATAAATCTGACTCAAGTCATTTTAGACACAACAGTTCATGTTGACCTTTAATTTGATAGGTCCTACATAAAGCTTTGTGGAATTTCTTCGGATTAAAAAACTTCATACAGAACATAACAGGAAATGTGATTGGCATGACCCTTCTCTGAGTCAAGTCGTTTCTCTGTGTCAATGACTGGCAGGCATATTACAGCAACAATACGAAATAGCTGGCAGACGTGGAACAAAATGGCTACAGCTATGTTGGGGGGGCAGGCAGGCCTCAGTGACACCAACATGTGGAACCTTCCATAAAGATAGGTTCTATAGATTGCCTGAGAAAAGCAAGTTTATGAGAACAGTGCAGTGCCAGAAAGTCTCCAGCCACACCGATTACACAACTGCTCCAGCTAGAGAACACATCTGCTCCAGCTGTGTGGGTAGAAGACAGGTTTTGTATTCCTTCCTTGAAGGAACAACCCTGTGTGCTTAACACTCCAGGTCCCCCAGTGCATGTCTGTGAGCACAGAGACCTCTGTTCCTCCTACCTCTCTGCAATTCTTAGTTTTTAAAGAGAAAATAGAGGGCAGAGTTGAATACAGTGTCTGCATGGCTAGTCTAAATGTTAGAGTCAAGCAAAGCAGAATTATAAGAGTAGCTATCAGAGGACCAGATGTTCCTTTTTTCATCTTTATACAACTATAATTTCTACTACCAGAGCTATATAAACGGTACTCAATTATGCCAAAATCTTTATTATAGCATTTGGATTGATCAGTTAGATTAGTCTAACAAAAATATCCTCCATTCATGTAACTAAATATTTGTACTATCTTTTGTTCAGACAACTGATCCTAAAGGATAAAAACAATCCTTGGTATGGCAGAACATTATACTGTTTTCTACTGCAGAAAAGCCTTTTATCCCCCTGATCAAAAGCATTTGGATTCTTCATTGACAAGCTGGGAATTAATATGTAATAGAGTCAATAACATAACAGCATCATTTTTGGGCTAGTAGTTGTGGTGGTTTGAATAAAAAAATGGCCTCTATAGGCTCATAAATTTGAATGCTTAATTACTAGGGAGTGTATTTGAAAGGATTAGAAGGAGTAAGAGGCTTGGTCTTGGTGGTGGAAATGTGTCATTGGGAGTGGGCTTTAAGGTTTCAAAAACCCTTGGCAGTCCCAAGTTCTCTCTCTCTCTCTCTCTCTCTCTCTCTCTCTCTCTCTCTCTCTCTCTCTCTCTCTCTTTCCTCTCTCTCTCTCTCTCCCTCTGTCTCTCTCTGCCTCTCTGTCTCTCTCTCTCCTCTTTCTCTCTCTCTCCTCTTTCTTCCCTCTCCCATTCTCTCTCTGTCTCTCTCTTCTCTCCCACCTACCGCGTCCATGGATCATGGTGTAGCTCCCAGCTCCAGTGCCATGCTTGCCTGCTGCCATGCTCCCCATCATAATGATAGTGAACTAAATCTCTGAAACTATAAGTAAGCCCCAAGTTAAATGTGTTCCTTGTAATTGTTACTGAGGTCATGCTGTCTCTTCACGGTAATAGAACAGTGACTAAGACAGAAGTATTGTGTCCTTGTTGTCTCCTCAACGTCTCAGCTTGATGAGCTAAACCTTGGTGTCTCCCCAAGTCATCGGCTTATTCTCCCTTCTTGATGGGTTTGTTGTCTATCTACAGATGCTTCGCTTGTCTGGCAGACTAAGGGATGCTGTCCTGGTTGAACGCATTGGAACAGTAATCTGGGACTATATTTATTTTCTGGAAAGATACAAACATGACTTCTCCCTGATGTTAGAACATCTGACCCTCTCCATTGATTAGTCTTTAGATATTTCTATTTAAGAAACATTTTAGGGCCGGGCGGTGGTGGCGCACGCCTTTAATCCCAGCACTTGGGAGGCAGAGGCAGTTGGATTTCTGAGTTTGAGGCCAGTCTGGTCTACAGAGTGAGTTCCAGGACAGGCAGGGCTACACAGTTGTCTTGGGGAAAAAAGAAAAAGAAATATTTTAGGCCGTGTCTCCCTTAGGGACAAATGTTTTGGGGCATTAGAAGAAACATTATCCTTCAAAGTGAAAAAAATTAAAGAAAACATGGCTGAATGTAGTGTGTGGGGATTTAAGTGGGCGTTTTTTACCCAGCCCTCATCTTAAAGTTTGCTGTTTATTTGATGGTTTCTTTCTACAATGGTTTGACCTGTGATTTGTAAGTGATTCCAGTAAGATGATTACTATTCCATAAAGTCGGAAAACTCCTTAAAGTGTTTGCAAGTAGAGAAGCAGGGCCGTTGTCAGTTTTTGGTTGTAACGGAAGTCCTAGAAAGATACATCATCAGTGATTTGTGGCGTCTGAGGTGCTTTTGCTCCTGCAAAAAGAAGCAAGGATCGTTTTAGAAAAAGTATCAACTGCTACACAAACTTATTTTAAGTTTTTGCTACATGGTGTTTTTTTTTAACCTGCACCGATTAATTCTGCCAGCAGAGGGCAGCAAGAGGCCCAGATGGTTTATTTGTGCTGCTTGTTCACCAGGTAGAGACTTGTTCTCTGAACGATTTTGCATTTTGATAAAGAGGTCCATGAGACTTTATACAGCCTGAAAAAAAGGAAAAGCACTAGGGACTAGGAGGAGGCCAGTACATTGGCTTGGGCATTAGCAGATGTTAGTGGGACCTGAGAAGTTAGAGTGATCGTGAACAGGAGTTAGGAAAACAGGTTGAGTTCCTTGTCGTATAGATATCTGAAGGGAGAGAAATAATTGTGAGGTAATATTAATAGTGGGGTGGGTTCAAGTCTTACAGTTTCTAAAAGAGAAACCGTTCTTAACCACCAGCCCCATGTTTAAATTTTAAAATTTTTATTTTTTAAAGACAGACACCATCAGCAGTAGCAAGCAGAATTTAGTTTAGTAAGATTATTCTTTTTTTAATCTATTATTTATTTATTTAATGTGTGTGTGTGTGCACATGTATACACACAAACATTGTGGAGCTTGTGTGAGGTCAGAGTGCAGCTGGCAGGAGTCAGTTCTCTCCTTCCACCATGTAAATTCTGGGGCTTGAACTCAGGGCACCAGGCTTGGCAGGGGGCACCTTTACCTACTGAGCCATCTTGGCAGTTCACTAGAAGGTTTTTCCAAAGTGCCTCTTCAATAGTTGTTTTCAAAAAGACCGACATTATTATTACTATTTTAAAGACGGACTCATTTTGTATTTATATGTGTATGCGTGTGCATGCCTGTGTGCGTGTGCACAGCTGGAAGTTTATTTGCCCACAGAGGTCACAGGGCCTCAGATCCCTCTAGAATTGGAGTTATAGGAGGCTGTGTCTTTTGCAAGAGCAGTAAGGACATCCTCTTAACAACTGAGCCCTTTCTCCAGCCCCAAGACTGACATTGTACAACCAGCTCCTCTTTCTTCTCTAGTTTTTCTCCAGACTTTCTAATTTTTTTCCGGATATTTGCTAGTGTCTACTCTTTTCATTGTTAAGTCGAATCTGTGGTGTTTTAACTCAGTTATGAATTCTTATCTTCAAGTAAACTATGTGCAGTGAAGCTTGTGTTCATGTTTGGTGCCAAAGAATTATTTCCAAATCAAGCATATGTGGAGCTGTGGTAGATAAGAGTGTTAGTATCAGAATAATTCTTTTTTCTTTCATTTTTAAAAAAACACTTTTTATTGATTCTTTGTGAATTTCACATCTTGCACCCCAATCCTATTCATCTCCCTGTCCCTTCATATCTACCCTCTGCCCTTGCAACCTCCCCCCGGAAAAAAGAAAATTAAAAATACAAAAAACAACAACCCAAAACTAAACCAAACTAGACAACAACAGTCCTTGAAGCTGTAGTGTATTGCAGCGTGTCCCAGAGTATACCCTTTATTTGCAAATGTTCATTGCAATGAGTTATTGGTCTGGTCTAAGGCCCCCGGCTTCTGCTACACATCAATACTGCATCCTCACCAGGATGCCTCTTGGATATCCCATTGTTGCGCTGTGTCTTGGAGATCCTGCAGCTTTGGATCGTGTACTCCAAGAGTTCAAAGCCCTGGATCCGGGTGGTAGCTGAGGTGGTCAGTCTGCCAGCTCTCCTGCAGCCACACCACCAGGGCCAGCTCTTCAACACTGCCCCAGATGGCTCTTCCAATGTCACAGCTGGCAAGGGGCAGGGCTAACTCTCTTGCTTTCATGATAGGCTCACCCATGCCCACAACAGCAAGGTCAGCTCTAACTGTGCTACCCAAGCAAGGTGTGGGCCAGCCCTCCTGAGTGCTGCAGGCAATGAGGGGCAACAGGGCAGGGGAGGGGTGCAGAGGGCATCTCTCCCTCCTTCATGCCACCAGGGCCATTTCTATTGTGTTGGTGCAGGGCCCACTCCCCTAAGTGCTGCAGCTGACGAGGGATTTAAATATATCATTCATATACATAGGACATGTGGGGGAAGTTTTAACATCTTATAACTAGTTACTTTTATCCCACTTTCATTGATCGATTTTATTATTTGACAATCTAATATATGTACAAACAATATTTATAATTATGTGAGAACGTCATATAATGTATCTTAAAGATACCCACCCTGGAATGTCTCCTAGCTTTGCCTCACTTCTTTATCCACCCAACTTTGTGTGCTGAAAAAATTTTTTTAAATTTATTTTTAACTTTTTTTCCCAAAGATTTATTTATTTATTTTATGTGAGTGTGCTATCTACATGTACACCTATATACCAGAAGAGGGCATCAAATCCCAGTTACATGGTTGTAAGCCATCATGTGGTTGCTGGGAATTGAACTCAAGACCTCTGGAAGAGCAGACAGTGCTCTTAACTGCTGGGCCATCTCTCCAGCCCTATTTTTAACTTTTAAAACATATTGGTTGTTTTGAATTAAAATTTGATTTATTTTATTTTACACACTTGAGTTGTCTTTTCTTTTCCTTTCCTTTCTTTTCTTTTCTCTTCTTTCCTTTTCTTTTCTCTTCTTGCCTTGCCTTTCCTTTTCTTTCTTTCTTTCTTTTTTTTTTTGACCTGAATGTATGTATGTGTATTACATCCGTGCCTAGTGCCACAGAGGGCAAAAGCCAGCAACCGATCCTCTGGTTCAGATGCTTATGGGTACCAGGAACCAAACCCAGGTCCTCTGCAAGAACAAGTGCTCTTAAACACTGAGCCCCCTCTTAAGCCCCTCACATATTTAAAAACAAAACCAAATTCATCTATGCTGCCCAAACATTCTTGAGTGTGGGTCCAGCCCTGTAGTATGCTCATCTTGCTAGGGATCACACTCTTAAAGAAAACTGACTTTCCCTCCCACAGAGGCTCCCTAGCAAGGGGCAGAGCCTCATGCCTGGCTTTCTTCTCCACACTGTGAATTCTTGAGCTTGTGAAGGTCTTGTGCAAGCGGTCCCAAGCTCTACGAATTTACATATGCAGCTGCCCAGCTGTATCTGGAAACATTGTATCTCTTCTGCTTCTAACATTGTATCTCTTCTGCTTCTAACATTGTATCTCTTCTGCTCTGGCTCTAACACTCCTTTTTCTTGCCTCCTCTTGTGAGATGACTGAGTTTTGAGAGGAGATGGCATAACACAGGTGTTCCATTTAGTACCGAGAAATCCCACTCTCTTATTTTCTGCATATTGAGCAGTTGTGGCTCTCTGTGTTAATCTCCATGTAGTGCAAGAAGCTTCTCTGATGAAGGTGGAGAGATGCACTAATCTCTAGGTCTAGCAATAAGTCATCGGGAGTCAGTTTGATACTATGCTCATTTAGCAAAGTAATCGTGGTAGGGTCTCCTCTACAGCCCATGACCTGTCTTGCTATAGATTCTTAGTTCCAATAATGGTGCCAGATATAGACTTCATTGTGAGGCAGATCTTAAATCTATCAGAAGATCTTTGGTTATTCCCACAGCATTTGTGCCACTGCTGAACCAGTGAACATATGTTGCCAGCCAGTCATTGTTGTAGCTCACAGGGTTCGTAGCTGGGTAAGATTAATGATGACTCTTCCTCTCTGGTAGTGCCTATCAGCACCATGAAAGCTATCCAATAGGAAGAAGCTTCAAGGCCAGTACTCACTTAATTCTCCATGTTCTGTAACTTGTTTATGGTCTTCATCAATAGGATTTTTCTGTCAAATTCTAGCCTTGACAATTATCTGTAGTATTTGGGGTTTTTTGAGCCTATTAGCCAACAGCTCCAAAAGAGAGACCCCATTCCTGGAACTGCTTATTTGCTAGCCTGTAGTATGTAGGGAGGGTACTGTCCTGCCAACTGTCATATAGGGCAACATACATTTCTTAATGACATTCCTATGTTGGTTCACTTTCAAATATCCATAATTGCTTCAAAGAGTGTTTTACAATTTGATTTATTCAAACAGGTCCATTCCAGGACCAGCAAATGTGGCACTTTCTTTCAACACTGCACATGATTGGTGAGGATTAGACTCAGGTTGTAGTTGGTATTTTGTGAGGTATCATCATGTATGTAAATGTACTGGCTGTTTTTGTGTGTCAGCTTGACACAAGCTGGAGTTATCACAGAGAGAGGAACTTCAGTTGAGGAAACACCTCCATGAGATCCAACTGAAACGCATTTTCTCAATTAGTGATCAAGCAGAGGGCCCCTTGTGGGTGGTGCCATTCCTGGGCTGGGAGTCTTGGGTTCTATAAGAAAGCAAGCTGAGCAAGCCAGGAGAAGCAAGTCAGTAAGGAACACCCCTCCATGGCCTCTGCATCAGCTCCTGTTCCTGACCTGCTTGAGTTCCAGTCCTGACTTCCTTTGATGATGAACAGCAATGTGGAAGTGTAAGCTGAATAAAACCTTTCCTCCCCAACTTGCTTCTTGGTCTTGATGTTTGTGCAGGAATAGAAACCCTGACTAAGTGACTAAAACAGTAAATAATTTGAGAGTTTTTCATAACAGATAAAACCAGTTATAGTCTCTTCTTTCATTTCACTTCCTGAATATGGAACTCACAGCTTAGCTAGACTTCCTGGTCAGTGAGCCCCCTGGGTTCTCCTGTCTCTGCCTCCTCCTATGGAGGCTAGAATAATGTTAGATTCCTTGAAACTAGAGTTACAGGTGATTATGAACTGTAAGTGCAGGGAACCAAACCTGGATTCTCTGCAAGAATAGTAAATGTTTTTTGTTTGTTTGTTTGGTTGGTTGGTTTTTTTTTTTGTTTTGTTTTGTTTTTTTGGTTTTTCTTTTTTCTTTTTTGGTTTTTTTCAAGACAGGGTTTCTCTGTGTAGCCCTGGCTGTCCTGGAACTCACTCTGTAGACTAGGCTGGCCTCAAACTCAGAAATCCACCTGCCTCTGCCTCCCAAGTGCTGGGATTAAAGGCGTAAGCCACCATGCCCGGCAGTAAGTGTTCTTAATTGCTGAGTCATCTCTCCAGCCCCTGTTCAGACATTCTTTGAGGTAGAGGTCTCTAAGCGTCTGTGGACCAGGCAGGATAATTGATTTAATTTATTTCTGTGGATTTATCATACAGTTTTGAAACTCTGGATGTCTGGACAACTAGGAAAAGGAACTGGCCACTAGGTGGTACTTGAAATCCAAAATATGGCATTTCAGTGGAAGATAATGGAAGCGGGGCTAGCCACCCGAAGGCTTCTTGTTAGAGAAGGGAATGTTATGAGGACTATAGGGTTATTGGATGGAGAGTTTCAACTGGGAAAAGTATCGTTTGCTGCCTCTTGTTCTGATAATAAAAAGAGAATCGATTAAGAATATAATTTTGGCTAAGTTTTAAATCTTTGATTTCTGAACATTCCTTTAGGACAGTGGTTTTTAACTGTTCTAATGCTGTGACCCTTCAACGCAGCTCCTTAGGTTGGGGTGACCTCCAACCATAACATTTTTTTCATTGCTACTTCATAACTGTGATTTTGCTACTTTGCAATTTTGAATTGTAATGTAAATATCTATGCTTTCTGATGTCTTAGGCAGCCCCTCTGAAAAGGTCATTGGACCCACAAACCCACAGACTCACAAACCAGACCTGTGGTTTGAGAAACACTACTCTGAGACAGTAAATGAACAGTTATTTGTAACTGATATTTTATTTCTAAAACAATGAGGAATCCTTCTCAGTTGGGATTTTTGTTTGTTTGTTTGTTTGTTTGTTTGCTCTTTAACAGGCTCTCACTATGTAATCATGGCTGGCCTGGAACTCTAGAACTCACTTTGTAGACCAGGCTGGCCTCAAACTCACAGATATCTACCTTTGTCTGACTCTTGAGTGCTGGTATTGAAGGTGTGTCCACTCTACCTAGCAAGGGCAGGTGTTTTAATGAGTTTTTACTTAACCACAGAAGTGTCTTCTCAAAATAACCTATCAACTAAAACCCAGGATATTTTGGTAGAAAAAAATATATTTATTTTTCTGAACATTTGAAAGGGCACTCAGAATCCTTCGTCAAGAAACCAAGTTTTCATCACTTCGAAACTGGTTGTAAATTAATTTAGATACACCTCTGATCTCTCTGCAACAGCCTACCCAAGGAATAGATGTATTGGGCTAAGATTTAAATTTTTGGAATGTCTTAGAGGAAATTCTCTCCAGCTTGGGACTGGGGAGTTGGTTTAGTTAGTAAAGTGCCTGCTACATAGGCATGAGGACCTGCGTGTGAATCTCCAGAACCCATATAAGAAGCTGGGCTCGGCAGTGCATGCCTGGGACCCTAGCTCAGGGGAGGTGGAGGCAGGAGTTTCCCTGGCTAGCTCTCTGGCTAGCCAGCCTAGCCAATCAGTGAGCTCCAGGTTCAGAAAAAGACCCTGTCTCAAAAAATATGCTTGTTCTCTCTCTGTCTATCTCTCCCTGTCTCTCTCTGTCTCTCTGTCTCTCTATCTCTGTCTCTGTCTCTCTCTCTCTCTCTGTGTGTGTGTGTGTATATATACAACTTAACTATCACAGAGTTTGAGTTTCTAGACTTGAAGTTATAGAGTGTGTAGAGTCTTAGTGCAGAACTTGAAGCTTGGTTCAGATCCCATGTTCTGGTCCTGGATTATACTGGATCAGTTTTTGTGTGTGACAGAATACTGCTCTGGTTTTGTATTGCTGTCATGTGTCTTTCTATTTAACAACACAGAGTAACACAAAATTTTCCATGTTAGATTCATAGCTCCAGAATGGATCTCACTGGACTAGAAACAAAGCGTTGGGAGTGGGGGGGGGGTGTGTTCCTTCTGCAGGCTCTAATTGAGAATCATTGGATTTTGGGTATATGGGATTGAATTCTTTGGCTGATGGTCCTTTCATCCATCTTGGTCCCTTCATCCATTTTGAAAGTCAGCTATGTAGCACCATCAGATCTTTCTCTCTCTGATGCTGACTCTCCCATCTCCCCTGCCGTGTTTAGAGGATCCTAGTACCACTGGACCTCCAGGGTGAGGAAGGACAATCTCCTTTCTGATCTTCTAATGAGCAACTTTGGTTCTATTCACAGCATTGAAGCTCTCATACAATGCAACGTTCTCAGAGTCTTAGGGTTCATTGTGGACACTGTGGGGACTGTTATTTCGTCCATGGCAAATTTTATTAACATGCTGTATTAGTTAGTGAGGGTTCTGTAGAGTAACAGAACTTATAGAATGACTCTTTCTATAGATTGAAAGGAGATTCATTAGAAAGACTTACAGGCTATGTATGGTCCAGCTAATCCAACAATGGCTATTCCCTATGAGTGGAAGGTCCAACAATCTAGTAATTGTTCAGACTACAAGACTAGATGTCTCAGCTGGGCTAGAATGCCAAAGAGGTAGGCTCTAATGCCAGTGAAGGCATAGTCATGTTGGGAAGGTGAGAGCAAGCAGGCAAAGAGCAAGGCTTCCTTCCTCCATGCCCTTTATATAGGCTTCCAGCAGAAAGTGTGGCCCAGGTCGCAGGCGGGATTTCCAACCGCAAAAGATCTGGATTAGACGTGCATCTTTCCACCTCAAAGGTCAGAATTTAGAAGTAGATCTTCCCACTTCAAATTAAGCAAAACATTCTTGCAGGTGTACCCAGACATTTTTAAGGCTTTAGTTAATTCCAGATACAGTCAAGTTGACCACCAAAATAGCCATCGCACATGCATTTTCAACCAGTTAAAATTGTACATATAAAATAGTCATTGGGTTTTTTTTTTTTTGCATATATGTCCTTGTGTGTGTGTACATTTGCATGTACATGCACTTGCATGTGGAGGTCAGAGGTTGGGTACCTTCCTCAGTTACCCTCTACTTTCTTGTTGGAGACAGGGTCTCTCACTAAGCTTCAGGCTCACTGATTAGGTCAGCCTGGATGGCCAGCAAGCCACAGGGATCTCTCGTCTCTGCCTTCCTGGTGCTGGGATCACAATCACGCTCCCTCGTGTCAGCAGGAGCATCTCCTCTTTTCCATTTGCTACTGTTTAACATTTTTTTTAATCCAAGGAGGACCTTGGAGTCACCTTGGGCTTAGATACTGGGAAGAATCAGGCACTTCACTTGCGGGTTATTGGAATCACAACTGTATGCTACTCTGCCAGGCATTTACCAGTGGGTTCTGGTGAAGGAGCTCAGGCCCTCGTGCTTGTAAGTGCTGTGCTGACAGAGCCTGTTATGCAGTATTTAATAACTGCTAACTGAGTTTTAAAATAGTGACTCAGATGTGCATTTCATAAGTCATAATACACATTTTTATTGACTCTTGCTTCTTCAGGTCTCTTTCTTTTCTTTTTTTTCTTTTTCTTTTTTCTTTTTTTTTTTTTTCGAGACAGGGTTTTCTCCGTGTAGCCCTGGCTGTCCTGGAACTCACTCTGTAGACCAGGCTGGCCTCGAACTCAGAAATCTGCCTGCCTCTGCCTCCCAAGTGCTGGGATTAAAGGCATACACCACCACCACCCAGCATCAGGTCTCTTTCTTAAAAGGAAGATTTATTTGTTTGGTTTCTTTCTTTCTTTCCTTCTTTTTTCTTTTTCTTTTTTTTAAGATAGGGTTTCTCTGTATAGCTCTGGCTGTCCTGGAACTCACTCTGTAGACCAGGCTGGCCTCGAACTCAGAAATCTGCCTGCCTCTGCCTCCCAAGTGCTGGGATTAAAGGCACACATCACCATGCCCAGCTCAAGATTTATTTATTTTAATTTATATGTAGGAGTGTTTTGCTCGCATGTATGTCTGTGAATGACTAGCTGCCAAGCTGTTTGTGTTTACCTGTGAAATAGGGACATAGAGATTAAATGAACACTGGGGGACGTGGCAGCAAGTCTCTGCACGTTCCAGCCAAGATGGTATTTCACAGATTTCAAATATTTCTCTTCATTTAAAAAACTTAAAAATAACTGTAGACATGTACATGTGTACACTTGTACGTGCATACTTGTGTATGCCTCGGGACATGCATGTGTTGTGGTGGTGTGTGTGT
>JADRCC010577683.1:0-10395 GCA_019843855.1 Hylomyscus alleni
CTTTCATTGTGTCCCATGTGTGTGTGCCTTCATTTTCATTAAATTCTAAATAGTCTTTAATTTCTTTCTTTATTTCTTTCCTGCCCAAGTTATCATTGAGTAGACAGTTCAGCTTCCATGTGTATGTAGGCTTTCTTTTGTTTTCGTTGTTATTGAAGATCAGCCTTAGTCTGCGGTGATCTGTTAGCATGTATGGAATTATTTCAATCTTCTTGTATCAGTTGAGGCTTGTTTTGTGTCCAATTATATGGTCAATTTTGATGAAGGTACCATGAGGTGCTGAAAAGACAGACTATTCTTTTGTTTTAGGATGAAATATTCTATAGATATTTGTTAAATCCATTTGTTTCATAACTTCTGTTAGTTTCACTGTGTCTCTGTTTAGTTTCTGTTTCTATGATCTGTTCATTACTGAAAGTGGGTTGTTGAAGTCTCCCAGTATTATTGAGTGAGGTTCAATATGTGTTTTGAGCACATTCTTTTTTCAAATATGGGTGCCCTTGCATTTGGGTTATAGATGTTCAGAATTAAGAGTTCATCTTGGTAGATTTTTCCTTTGATGAGTATGAAGTGTTTTGATAACTTTTGACTGAAAGTCTGTTAATTCAATTCTAGAATGACTAATCCAGCTTGTTTCTTGGGACCATTTGCTTACAAAAAATTTTTTTCAGCCTTTCACTCTGAGGTAGTGTCTGTTTGTCACTGAGGTATGATTCATGTATGTAGCAAAACTCTGGGTCCTGTTTACATATCTAGTCTGTTAGTCTATGTCTTTTTATTAGGAAATTTATTCCATTGATGTTAAGAGATATTAAGGAAAAGTGATTGTTGCTTCCTATTATTTCATTGTTAGAGGTGAAATTATGTTTGTGTGGCTCTCTTATTTTGGGTTTGTTGTAAGAAGATTAATTTCTTGCTTTTTCTAGGGTATAGTTTCCCTCCTTGTGTTGGTGTTTTCCATCTGTTATCCTTTGTAGAGCTGGATTTGTGGAAAGATACTATGTAAATTTCATTTTGTCCTGAAATATCTTGTTTTCTCCATCTAAGGTAATTGAGAGTTTTGCTGGGTATAGTAGCCTGGGCTGCCATTTGTGTTCTCTTAGGGTCTGTATGACATCTGCCCAGGATCTTTTAGCTTTCATAGTCTCTGGTGAGAAGTCTGGTGTAATTCTGATAGGTTTGCCTTTATATGTTACTTGACCTTTTTCCCTTACTGCTTTTAATATTCTTTCTTTGTTTAGTGCATTTAGTGTTTTGATTATTATGTGACAGGAGGAATTTGTTTTCTGGTCCAGTCTATTTGGAGTTCTGTAGGCTTCTTGTACGTTCATGAGCATCTCTTTGTTTAGGTTAGGGACGTTTCCTTCTATAATTTTGTTGAAAATATTTATTGGCCCATGAAGTTGGGAATCTTTACTCTCTTCTATACCTATTATCCTTAGGTTTGGTCTTCTTATTGTGTCCTGGATTTCCTGGATGTTTTTTGGGTTAGGAGCTTTTTGCCTTTTGCCTTTTTTTTGACTGTTGTGTCAATGTTTTCTATGGTATCTTCTGCACCTGAGATTCTCTCTTCTATCTCTTGTATTCTGCTGTTGATGCTTGCATCTATGACTCCTGATCTCTTTCCTGGGTTTTCCATCTCCAGGTTGTCTCCCTTTGTGATTTCTTTAGTGTTTCTATTTCTACTTTTAGATTTTGGATGGTTTATGTTTATATGCTCCGCCTGTTTGATTGTGTTTTCCTGTAATTTTTTAAAACATTTTTGTGTTTCCTTTTTAAAGGCTTCTTCCTGTTTACCTGTGTTCTCCTGTATTTCTTTAAGGGAGTCATTTATGTCCTTCTTAAAGTCCTCTATCATCATGATGAGAAGTGATTTTAGATCTGAATCTTGCTTTTCCAGTGTGGTGATTTATCCAGGACTTGCTATGGTGGGAGAACTGGGTTCTGATGATGCCAAGTAACCTTGGTTTCTGTTGCTTATGTCTTAAGCTTCCTCCCGCAATCTCGTTATCGCTAGTGCTACCTGCCCTTGCTATATCTGACTGGAGCCTGTCTTTCCTGTGTTCCTGGTTGTGTTGAACTCCTCAGAGTCAAGCTGTCTCTGGGATCCTGTGATCCAGAGATCTTGGGTGTGTCAGAGCTCCTGGGAATCAAGCTGCTTCTGAGACCCTGAGATCCTGGTGTGACTAAGGTCCTGGGATCCTGTGATCTTGGGCTTTTAGAGTGCTTAGGAGTGGAGCTTCCTCTGGGTGTTGTGGAATTGGCTGCAGAGTTCATGTCCAAGGTCTGCTCAGGTCTCCAGCCCAGATTGGAAGGTCAATGATCTGTCTTAAATTTAGTTTGAAGTATTACATATTTTATAGTTTAAACATCCAAACTTTGGAAACTGTGTATCTGGACCATTATGTTGGTGATGATTTAGAAAAGACCATGATATATCGATTTCTGAGGTATGGCCTGAAGATATTGGGGACAGGATGGAAACCCATCGTGTGCTTACATAGCCTTGTCTCGACTTATAATCCAGGGATAACTCGTCAAGCATCTAATGCTGGCAGCCATGCTCTGAGGCTGGGACTCTGCCCCGTGCACAGAACTTGCTGCTGTAGTGCTTCCTGTTAAGGGACGCGCATGCTCTCAGCACACTGTGGCAGCCATTCTCCCTTCGGTGTTTATGTGCGTTTCTGGGACTGACCTCAGGCCACCTTCTGAGCCCTTTTGCTGGTTCTTCTGCTCTCCTTCCTTCCTGTCCTCTCCTTCTTTTCCTTTTCCCATCTTCTTCAGGGTTAGCGGATAACTCATGATGCCCTGGCCTCAGATTTTTAAGGATTGAGATTCAAGGTGTCTGCCATGATGTCTGTTGTCCCTAATCTGTTTATTCTTAGAACTAGACCGGTAGTTTTAGAATGTCCATTAGCCGCTAGAGGTCCTCCCTCAGTCAGGTGAGGAAAGTTTTATGCAAATGAAGTATTTTACAATCAGAGTCTCAACTATACAGAGAAAACTCTCTTTACCTACAGACAGTGTGCGGAATAATCAAGACAGAAGCTGTAAAACGATGATATTTGAACCCTTCTGAACTCAGTCTGTGTGCATTCAGTTGGTACCAATAGCAGTTTGTGAGGACAAGTAAGATTAGTAAGGTGGGATGCCAAGCTCACATACAGGTGATTTAAGAGATGCTGCTGGTCTGTCTGCCGCCTCATCACTGTGTGTGCATGGAGAAGATATCAGATGCTGAGCTTTTATTGGTCATTTTCCTAGCAGTGCAATTCTAAGGTGTTTTTGTTATATTTTCTGTGGCAACAAGAAATTAAATTTATGAGGATAAAAACATCCCATTGTGAATGCACTGAGGAGAATCTCCCCTTCTCAGAAAAGCACTCTGTAGTGTACTGAGAATGTCCGGGAGAGGTGCCATGCAAAGGTGTTAAACCATGGCTGCCTAGTCACTTCAGGCATCTTATTTAACATATATATATATATTTTTTGAGACAGAGTTTCTCTATGTAGCCCTGGCTGTCCTGGAACTCACTCTGTAGACCAGGTTTGCCAAGAACTCAGAAGTCCACCTGCCTCTGCCTCCCAAGTGCTGGGGTTAAAGGCATGCGCCACCACTGCCCGGCTTTTTTTTTTTTTTTTTTTTAAGATTTATTTTATTGTTATTGTAATGGAGTACTACTCAGCTTTTAAAAACAATGAATTTATGAAATTCTTAGGGAAATGAATGGATCTGGAGAATATCATCCTGAGTGAGGTAACCCAATCACAAAAGAACACACATGGTATGCACTCTCTGATAAGTGGTTATTAGCCCAGAAGTTCGGAATACACAAAGTACAACCCACAAACCTCAAGAAACTCAAGAAAAAGGAAGATATTTCATTCCTTCTTAAAAAGGGGAACAAAATACCCATGCAAGGAGTTGCAGAGACTAACTATGGAGCAGAGACTGAAGGAAGGGCACTCCAGCCTGAGATAGCTGTCTCCTGAGAGACTCTGACAGTGCCTGACTAATACAGAAGTAGAGGCTCACAGCCATCCATTGAACTGAGTACAGGGTCCCCAATGAAGGAGTCAGAGAAAGAACCAATGGAGTTGAAGGATTTGCAGCCTCTTGGGATGAACAACAATATGGACTGACCAATGCCCTCAGAGCTCCCAGGGACTGTGTATAGTAGAGGATTGCAAAGTCGGTCATCAATGGGAGGAGAGGCCCTTGGCCCTATGAAGGTTCTGTGCCCCAGTGTAGGGGAATGACAGAGCTGATAAGTGGGAGAGGGTGGGGTGGCAGGCATGGGGAGGGGTGAGGCAACAGGGGTAAAAAAAAAGAGAATAATTAAAAAACTGTTATTTATGTGTATATATGTGAGTCTTCAAGATTTATACACTGTGTGCAGGTGTCCATGGAGATCAAAGGACATCAGACAGTCTGGAACTTGTTACAGGCAGTAATGAGCCATTTGATGTGGGTGTTGGGCATCAAACCCAAATCCTCTGCAACTAAGGCAAGTGTTCTTAACAATCAGACCTGTGGTTTCTTGTGGAAAAAAAAAAAAAAGCATATTTTTATTGCCAAGAAATAGACATCCTCTTATCCTGTGATGAGACAAAACAAAATGAAACAAAAAATTTAATTAAATTAAAGCTTTCAATACAAAAAAAAAAAGATTTATTTTATTGTTATTGTAAGTACACTGTAGCTGTCTTCAGATACACCAGAAGGGGGCGTCAGATCTCATTACAAATGGTTGTGAGCCACCATGTGGTTGCTGGGATTTGAGCTCAGGAAGAGCAGTCAGTGGAAGAGCAGTCAGTGCTCTTACCCACTGAGCCATCTCACCAGCCCCCTTAACCTTTGTCTTAATGTCATGTTTGTAAAGTAGTTATGGAGTGAGTGTATTTATATGACTGAGGTGCTTGGAATAGTTGTGTGTTTGAGACAGGGTCTTACCATAAAACTGTGGCTGTTCTGGAACTCACTGTTTAACAGGATGTCCTCAAACTCACAAAAGTGTGCCTGCTTCTGCCTCCTAAGGGCTGGGCTTTTAGGGGATGTGCCGTCATGCCCAGCCCTAGACCAGAAGCTGATGTGGAGGAGGCCACCAGTGTTAATCTGAAATATGAGCTTGCAAAGTTTCCACATTTTTGTAATAAAAATATATTAAGAAATTTAAAACTGTGTGTTCATTTTGTAAGATAACTTATAAGGTGCTCTGTGGTGTAACCCTGCCTACTCTTCATGCTAGTCAGTGCTGCCCTCTGGCTTCTCTGAACACAGTAGGTGCCTTTCTTCCTCAGAGTTAGATTCTTGTCGGATCCACTCTTGGCCTGGCCTCCAGCCTCTCTTCTTTTTCCTGAGTGATTTATGCCAGGGTTAACTTTCATCTTTCTTCCTGCAGAAAATTTCCCTTTCCTCCCATCAAGAGGATACACCTGCTCACGACTCATAGTGGTTACTCTCATGGAAAATACTCTTCGTTTTGTTTCTTGGTTATCTAATTTTATAATATTCTTTGCTTAGTTTCTTGGCTGCTTGTGTTTTGTTGGTTTAGTTTGCTGTGCTGTGCCAGGAATAGGACTGAATTTAATTTATTCTTCATGTTAAACCTAAGCCCAAAGGCAGAAGCCAGTGTACAGTATAATAAATACTCCATAGAACCAGTGAATAGTGAGATCAGTGAGTATTTCTTCAAAGGTCTAGGTAGGAAATATATTCATGTTTTCAGACCTCCTGTCCTGTGCTGCAGCTACTTTGCTTTGCCATTGAAATACAGTAGTGGCTCAGATGGTATGTGAATGTGATATAGGTGCATTCTGTTAAGACTTAGTCACTAGAAACAGTGATGGCCCAACGCAGACTTTGCTGACCTCTGAACCGAGCAGGTGGCATACTGCATAGGATATACTTTAGCCCTGACATTTGAAGTGACATCGCTGGGCATCTAAGTATTTAGAGTGAAGCCAACCCATGCCCACACAGCAATTCATCTAAATGTTAACTAGAATGTCTTGAGACAAGAAACATTTACTGATCACATACTACATGCTAGATACATGGAACCAGATACAAAGCTGGTGATAGGTGAAGATTTGGGGCCTTGAGTGGCTACTGCCTGTTGGGAGGCAGAGAGGTAAGTTAGCAATTAGTTATAGTGCCCTTAGAGTACATGGATAGCGTCTTAGGCCAGACAAGAGGAAAGTCACAGGAAGATGAGAGTGTAAGAAACTGCTTTCAGAATGAAATAACAGGAGAGAAAGAAGCCAGCTTTTGCTGAGAGCCTTTTCTGTGTGAAATGCTGTCCATGCATCCTGTTAAAAACTCTTAAAACTATGCGGAGGTACCATGAAGGAAGACCCAGAGCTTAGAGTTGTGGGTCATGGGCTTGGCTTTGAGGTGTGGCTGTAAAGACTTTTGACTCCAGTCATACTCAGGGTTAGGACCTTGGCCTATACCCCCCCCCCTCTTTTTTTTAAAGCTTTGCATGGGTTTTTGAACTTCTTACGTGAGAGGCCCTTGCAAAAGGGAGATGAGAGGAGCAGCTACATTTCTGAGAATGTTGGTACCAATGCTTGAAGGTATGCAGGCAGCACTAAGGTATTGTAGTAAGCATTTGATTCAAACGTTGATCTGGGTAAGTCAAAACTACCGTCTTCCCATTCTATTATATTTGCAATTGTTATTGGCATGAAAATCGCTTGTATGTTTTTTCCATTCAGTGTCTGTACAGTCTATGTGTTGATGAGAACGTTAAAATCCAGACTTCGTTATGTATTCCTTCCTTTGTCAACAGCGAATACAGCATTGACACTGAGTGATTTGTAGGGATTGTAGTCTGCCAAATGCTCCACTGGGGAAGAGTTCGAAGGTGGGGTTATTTTTTTTTAATGATTTAAAGACATTTTGATGATGTGGGATGGATTTATGAGTGTATCCCTCTGATTGTCCACTGCTTGTCATTACCTAGTTTGGTTTATTTAGCCTATTACGTCAGCTTTAACTCTCTTTGAAGACAGTGACAGCAACTGAGCAAACAGTACCTCTGTGGGAGCTCCAGACTCTGCTTCCTGCCCTCCTGTTGACAGAGGCCTTGCTCTATTTCCTGCTTCTCTGAGCGCTTCTCATTATGCCCTTTTCCCCTTCATCAACTTTCTACCCTGTAGTTGCCCATGTAGTGGAGCTGGTGGAGAGGATGCGATGCCTTCTGATGAGTCATTTTTGTATCTCTGTACCGGCACAGCAGCAAATGGTGATTGATGTGGGTCCTGCCTCCATCCCGAGTCTCCTTCTTTAGCATCCACTTTGATGCTGCTAAGTAGATTTCGTAAGCTCTGGCTGTAAATGTCCTTTTCCTCACAGTCCCCATCCTAGAAGTTGACTTTTGAGACAGATCGTTTTTTTATCTCTTGTGTTTGCTTTGGCATCAACCTTGTGCCTTACCTGCCAGCTGTCAGAAGCAGTCTCCTTGCCACGCTGTGTGCTGCCACTTAAGCTGTAACCGTAGTGTAGGTCTCAGTACGGTGTTGATGTCCACTGGCTTAGGAATCACTGAGGGGCCACTTCTTGGCATGTCCATCAGTGCCTTTCTCTGAGGTTTAACTGGGGAGGGGAGGCCTGCCTTGAAATTGTGCAGTGCTACCCCGGGGGCCTGGGTTTCAGGCTGAAAATGTCAGTTTAAATGCCAGGAAAACTGGCTCTGTTTCTTCAACTGCCCAGATTGGAGCAAGTTCCTGCTGCCTAGCTGATCAAAATAAGTCTCGCTTCTGGTCAGAGTGCTGGGAAAAGGAACTAATCAAGTTTTTGTTTTTGTTTTTAATTTACTTCCTAGACCCTAGAGTATGGGGGGTTTCAGGAAAGGTGCCTGTTTATTTGATCAAAGCAAACACCGCCATTAACTGAAAGCTCAGTCTCCTGAGGGAGATTCTGCTGACCACTGCCATCCCATCTTTCCAGCCGGGTCAGCTCAGAGCAGAGCACTAGGCTCCATGCCTGCATTATATACCAGGCTTGGCATACCAATGGTGCTGTGTCTGGATTCAGCCAACTGCTGATGACAAATATTAAAAAATAAATTCATCTATATTGAACATATACAGACATAGTTTTCCTTACTGCTATTCCCAAAACAACATAGAACAATTACTTTCACATTGTTTTTCAGCTGACAGGTGTTATAGATTACCCAGAGATAACTTAGCATGCACTGGAGGGGATGTGTAGGCCTTTTGAAGAAGATAATTGAGTATGTGTGGAGTTTGTCATCCTTGGGAATTGTACATTGAGTTTGCCTGGAGCACTGAGGCTAGCCTTTGTCTTCACCGCTGCTTCGTGTCCCAGGCCTTAGTCAGGACCTTCCCCTAGGTCTTTTTTTTTTTTTTTTTTGGTTTTTCAAAACAGGGTTTCTCTGTATAGCCCTGGCTGTCCTGGAACTCACTCTGTAGATTCTCCCAGGTTCTTGCACTGTTGGTCTCAAGCTTCCTCTTCTGGAGATGGAATCATGCCTCTGATTATGGGCCCAGAGCCAGTGGCTCCAAAGGATCCCCCATGAGATATGAGCACCCTACCTACCTGATTGCTGAAGTCATGGCTTCCCAGTTCCTGTCCTTGCTGCCTGCCCTTGTATCCATCCTGCAGACTTTGCTCGGTGCCTCCGTTACGCCTTCAGCTATACCTCTCGTGCCCGATGCTGCGCTGGGCAGCTTTGTGTGTCTGTCCTTCCCTCCCATCTTTTCTCATCTGCAGGCTCCCATCTCCAGGCCCCTCCCCCTTCCTGACTCCTCAGGCCGTGCTCTATGACTGTGTTCTCAGAAGTAGAAGGATTCAGTGCTGATTTTATCGGTTTTTTTGGAGGGGGAAGTGGGTCATTACCATCAGTACTTGTGGAAATGTAAATCTGGGGAACTTCTAAGATCCAGCAAGTAGAAGACCACTTGAGGTGGGGCGTCTTATTTCCTCCATAGTGGCTGTCCCCTAAATCCAAAAGGAGCAATTGTTGCTTTCTGCATATTTGTTTCAAGAACAGTACAAGTAGCTAAAACCTGTGTTTATGGCTTTCTTGGCCCCATCAGATTGCTTTTCTACCTTGTTCAATTCAGGAGCTGTTGCTGCTGCAGCTGGTAGCAGCTGTTCCTTGCAGCTTGTGTCAAAGCCATGCGGTCTGAAGATGACAGGGCTGGAGAGTTGCAGATGTTATGTAAATTGTTTTGTAATTGCATCTGACTTACAGGTGCTCACACATCCTGTAAAGCAGGCTCAGGCACACATTTTTTTTTGAATCATAGGTTTAGTGTTAGCCTTGGGGGTGGACCTCCAGAGTCTTCTGAACTCTGTACCTGTGTGGATGAGGTGTGATGCCCATTAGCCACAGGAAACCTGGCTGCCTTGCCTCTCTGCATCTTCATGAGCAGCGAATAGATCAGTAAACACTTTTCTCTGCGTTTAAAATATCTTTTCTGAGATGCATTGGTAGTGTCAGAATATGTACTGGTGATTGAAAACATAGTAAAAATAGATCCGATTCTTCCCACTTGATCTTTTTTTAGATGTCATAGGAGCACGATGCTGCTTCATTGCTCGGGAAGTCGAATCAGACGTGGTCCTGGAAGAGGATGATTCTAATGTCATATTCATTGGAAGTCATATGAGACTTAATGTTGGCTGACAGTCACTATAGGTCAGCTAGATGGAAGACGGTTAATTGCAGGGACACTGGTGAGAAAGACATTATTGTCTCCACTAAGTAGGGGATGAATGCTGGTGGCTACAGCTCTGTTGACTGACAGCCACTCAAAGAGTTGTCACTTTTACCTGTTCACTGATCTATCAGGGATATGTTGTAGTTACTAATGTAGTTTCTCTTTGTGTTTTGAATTTTCATTAATATAACTTCTAACTGTAATTTATAGTGTCTAAAACTGGTGATTTCTAGTGTCTGGATCACTTGTGAATTTATTGCCTTTCTTTTTTTTTAATTTAGATTTATTTTATTTTATGTGTATGAGTACACTGTAGCTGTACAGATGGCAGTGAGCCATCATGTGTGTGGCTGCTGTTGAACTCAGGACCTCTGCCGGCCCCACTCGCTCCGGCCTGACTCCCTTCGACCCTGCTGGCTTGTGCTCGCTCCTGCTTGCTCCTGCTCGCTCCGGTCCTGCTCGCTCCAGCGTAATTCACTGCAGCTGTCTTCAGACACACCAGAAGAGGGCGTCTGATCTCATTATGAGTGGTTGTGAGCCACCATGTGGTTGCTGGGTCCCGCTCTGACGCCCTCCCTCTCTCTCTCTCTCTCTCTCTCTCTCTCTCTCTCTCCCTCTCTCTGTTTCTCTCTTTCTGTCTCTCTCTCTCCCTCTCTCTCTCTCTCTCTCTCTCTCTCCCCCTCCCTCTCTCTCTCTCTG
>JADRCC010577683.1:10495-24422 GCA_019843855.1 Hylomyscus alleni
TCCCTCTCTCTCCCCCTCCCTCTCTCTCTCTCTCTCTCTCTCTCTCTCTCTCTCTCTCTCTGTGTTTGTGTGCGTGTGCGCGTGCGTGCCCTGAAAGGCCAGGAGAAGATGCTGCATCACTTGGAGCTAGAGTTACAGGTAGTTGTGGACCAACCAACCTACATACTGGAGACCAAATGAGCTCTCTGTAAGAGCAGCAGTCACTTTTATCTTCTGAGCAGTCTCTGTCCAGCCTTCTGAAATTGTTTCTATTGTTGGTTTGTCTTCTGTTGGTTCTGTTTCTTGATATGTTTAATAATTTTGATCAAATATTGGACACTCTGGTGGTTCCAACATTTCCACCTTCTGTAGACTTTCTTTAGCTTCTTGCATGTAGTCAGATCAGGGAAGCCACTGGTCCTCATGAGAGCCAGGCGAGGGTATGTTTCAGTCCAGCTTATTTGCATTCTCCCTTCCCAAACATCTCCATTTTCAGGGATCTCCATTGGGTCCCTTTGGTAGTGCATATAAAATCTGGTGGAATTTAAAGTTACTTTAGATCTTGTTGGACACTGTGAAAGGGTCTTAGAATCCTAACAAGCCAGTATAAAAGACACACAATCCAGGTATTTTATTTACGAGCCATAAGCCTAGATTGGGCAGCTTTAGAGCTGTACTTATCCCCCAGCTATAAATTTCCTGTCACTTGCTGTTTCTCCTTGCCACATGGTCCTGGTCCATGGTGACTTCCTCCACCTCTGTCTTCTCCCACTTCTCTTCCCCCTCTACCTCCAAAACTCTCACTCACACCTTAAGCCTCACTTTTCTCCCTCCACTGCCCATCACAGGCTCTAGCCTTTTGTTGAACTGCTAAACTGGGGAGATGGTTCATACAACATCACTTTGTGTATGTGAGGATCTGCTCACCATCCAGGGCAACCACATCTTGAGGAACCAGTATTTAGCATTAGAATACAAGCAGCAGCATACCAACCCCTTACAGGACACTGGACTCCGGTGTTTTCTTTCCTCCTGAGTGCACACATAGTTGTAGCTGTTTTGTTCCCTGCACTTCTCTGCCCTGGTTTGCACAGGATCTGTGAGCATCTTCAGAAGATGCTTCTGTGGCTGCAGCAGCACCCCGACTTTGGGGGGAGGCTTTTGGCTTCCAAAGCCCTGCGCTTTGCTGGCTCCAAACTCTAGCTGTCGCCTTCCCAGCCCCATCAATGTTCTCATGTTTGCTTTTCCTCCTTCTTAATTTATTTCCCCCATAGTGCTGGGATTTGAACCACAGATCAAAATCAAGTGTTTTATCTTAGAGCCATGTTCTTGTCTTCCTACTTTGTTTTTGTTTTTGTTTTATTTGGTTTTTCGAGACAGGGTTTCTCTGTATAGCCCTGGCTGTCCTGGAACTCACTCTGTAGACCAGCCTGGCCTCGAACTCAGAGATTCACCTGCCTCTGCCTCCCAAGTGCTGGGATTAAAGGCGTGCGCCACCACCGCCCGGCTCCTACTTAGTTTTGAGATGGGCTCTCACTACACTGGTCTGACTTGTGATCCTCCTGCCTCATCCTCCAGTCCTGGCAATGCTGTGAGAGATTGTCTTAGGGCAGTTTTTGTTTTTTATTTTTCCTTTCTTACCTTCTACATCACCACAGCTGCAAGGATGTGGTGTTATGTATTAAGTAGAGTATAAATTGATTTTGTTAATTTTTTTTTGTATTTGGCATTTAACATAACAATTAGCCAGTCTGATTTGGATGGAATTTTATAGTGACTTTTTCTTACATAAAAAATGGTTTGTACTTGATAACTGCATCTTTTCATAAGTCATAATAGTGTAGCATTTATTGTTGGGTTTAAAAAACTACAGGTATTTTGAGAAAAAAATGCTTAAATTTCCAAATGCTAAATAATCAGTTTCATTATAGCATTTAGTGCACTAGGACAATTTTATAATATGCTTTATTAAATAAGCTTAATTCTATCTTAAAAAAAAAGAAAAATGATTTGTTTCTAACGTTCAAGAAATTTAATGTTTTCCCCCCACTTTCAGTTTTGTTTATTGAGTAGCCTTTAAAGTTGTTTCCGTTCTCCTGCCTGTGGGTCTAATAGATCGAACTCAGATTATCAGTCTTCTTTCCTTTCCTTCTTTCCTTGTTATATAGCCTTTTATAAATTATTTTTTCTGTGTGTGTGTGACGTGTGTATCTTCTCCGTGTGATTGGAACCCAGGAGTACAGGTGTAGGGGCTGATGGGTAACTGTCTGGCCCTGCTTCCGGCTTCCTCCCTCTGTGGGTCCTGGTGTCAGACTCCCGTGGCAGCAGTGGCTTCCCTGCTGCTGGCTGTTGGATCCACCTTCCCCTAATCCCTATAGAACTAGTTCACACATTTTTAAGATGAAGACAACCTTAAAAATATTTGAAACATTTATATTGTGAAGCTGTAATACCTAAAGTTTCTTAACTGTTTTCCATTGTAAATAATCAAAGTAGACATGGTTGATTTCCTGATGCAATGTAGTATTTGTGGATTAGAACTTCAAAGCTACTGGCTAAGAGGAGAAACATAAAAACCTACAATTAAGTTTGTTATTAATAACTGTAGTAAAAGATGACTTCCCATGGGAACTTGAGGCTGGTGTTAATTCTCTTTTTTGGCCACACCCCTCTTTTGCATAGGATGTTATTAAATGAGGCAGTGACCAATCAGAGCCACACCCTCACCTTAACATGGCTGTCTCATGCTGGGTATGAGGTCGTTTTACAGGTTGCAAGGGAAAAACAAGAATTCCTTTCAGAGTTAAGTTTTAATCACCAAATTATAAAACTAGCTGCAAGGCCATATGGCCACTTACTAAGACCAAATGCACCATGGAAGTGAGAATCTCCTAACCTGCCACCCTGCTAAGACCAAATGCACCATGGAAGTGAGAATCTCCTAACCTGCCACCCTGCTAAGACCAAATGCACCATGGAACTGAGAATCTCCTAACCTGTCACCCTGCTAAAGAGCTTTGGGTGCCATGTTAGGAACCAGCATCAGAGAAGGGGACATTTTAAGAGTTTTACTTATAAAATAGAGTTTTGTTTGAATTGTCATTGGCAATTGAGACTGTAGGGAGACAGCTCCTATCCAGGGGATGAATAATCCCAGAGTTTGAGGTCAGGTGCATCAACAGAAGGCAGTGGCCGAAGTATTTGGACAATTGTGGTGGTTTGGAAGGGCATGCCCCCATAGCTCATCTGTGAGTGCCTGGTCCCCAGTTAGTGGAAGTGTTTGGGGAAGATTAGGAGGTGTGACATTGTTGGAGAGGTGTGTCACTAGGAGTTGGCTTAGAGATTTTAAACACCCACTTTATTCCGTTAGTGCTCTTTCTCTCTGTCTGTCTCTGTCTCTCTGTCCTTGTCTCTCTCTCTTTCCCCACCTCTCACTCTGCCCTTTGTTTGTATCTCAAGATTAACTCTCAGTTACTAATGCCATACCTGCCTGCCAGGCTCCCTGCCTCCATGCTAGTGGAAGCCTCTATAAACTGTTTTTTCTATAAGTTGCCTTGGTCATGGTCTCTCAGCACAGCAGTAGCAAAGTATCTAATATAATACTGTTTCCTGAAGTCCTAGGAAGAACATTATTTACAGTCTAGTGAGTTTAAAGTTCGTCGTGGTAAATAAATGTTTCAAGCAAATAAGATCCTATAGAAGTACTACACACACGTGTACTGATAGGGTAGCTACACTTGTGAGACACACTAAATTTGTTTTAAAAAAAGATTCAAATCTTCCAATTTGTTTTCATTCATGGAAAATCTGTCATCTGAAAGCTTGCTAGCTCTAAATCAGATTCTTTTATTAACTGATGTCATAGACCTTGAATTTACCATCCTTACCCTTGAAAGTCAATGCTCCCCCTCCCCCACCAAATAAATGAGATCTGCTGTTTTGAAGTGTCAGTCAGGTTCTTGAAACTAAGGACTTGCACTGTGAAGTCCACTCAGACAGATGGAAGGACACTGCTACTAATTCAGGACCCCAGTGAATTTATTAAAAGCTGTAGAAACTGTGTAGACTTTTATTTTTAATGAGTTTTAGTAATTCAAAGCAAAAGTCCATCTTGGGAAATGTCACTTTATGGTTCCACTAGATGTGGAGTACAGGACTTTTTTTTTTTTTTTTAAACACAAACAAAACATCTGTTTGAAAGAAACCATTAAAGAATGGATGATTTGATTTCAAGTCTATTTGCTTTACTGTGAAACTCATTTATTTTATTTAAAAAAGTCTATTGATTTGCTTAAGGTGGGATTTCGTGTAGCTTAGGTTGGCTTCGGATTCACCATGTAGCTGAGGATGATATTGAACTTCTGATCTCCGTTTCCACTTCCCAAGCTTGAGGGAGTACAGGGTGTGCACCACCATGCCCAGTTTTTACAGTGCTGGGAACGCAGACCTCATGCATACTAGGTAGGCACTCTGCCAGCCGAGCTGCACATCCATCCCTGAAGTACATTTATTTAATGTATCAGTCATAATTATGGACTCATTACAAATCTCTGACTGCATATAGAAAGGATTTTCCGTTTTTTATTTTTTGTATTCTTGAAGTTGACTGTTGATTGTGCCTTAGTCAGTCATTCAGTGATTGTGTAAACATAGAACCTGATGTAAATGTTAGGCTAATAGAAATAAGTCTTAATTTCTTTAAAAATAACTGATGTTTTCTTTGTAGTTTTGTATAATTTTTTTATTTTCTCTCATAGGTTTTTGTTTCAGGTTTAAAATCACAGAATAGAAAGAAATGTGGTTGATGTTTAATGGAGCCTGTGCTACGTTACCGGACGAGTGATGTTATTGTTTCTGCATGCCATGAGACAATGATCTGTCCTGTCCTCCTTGTTTTTAACACCTACTGCTGTCTCTTCTGGGGATGGGTGTGAATGTGTTTGTATATTTGTATAACTTTGAGGATAGTTAGAACTCAGCCGTAGCATGTGTAAGCCATCCCCACAGCCTTCCTGCTGTTACCCAGTGGGTGATCCTGTGAGGGATATTGGATGAAGGTAACCTATAGAATTCCATCCTAAGGGAGTGGACGCTTGCTTACCACATGACTAGTATACTTACTGTATGCAAGGGTGGGTGGGGGGTGTATTTGTCTGTTTCACTCTGTTTGTTTAATGAACATCTCTATGGCAGAAATTATAAATTGAATTTATTGTCTACTGAAGGAGACACAGATACTGACATGCATCTAGAGTAGTGGATCAGATAGGTCTTGGAGTCTGTGATATACCATATCACAGTGTGTGTGTGTGTGTGTGTGTGTGTGTGTGTGTGTGTTGACAGGTTGAAAAAGTGTGTAGAGTTGTCTGTTTTTAGTTATCTGAAGTGGAATCACAGCAAAATAAAAAACAAAACTGTGGGACATAGTGCTGATTACTTCCCTTTTATCTCTAAGCTAGCTTCCATTTCCCACGTGGCAGTCACGTTCACCCATGCTTTGAGCCCTTTGATTTGTTCTTGGTCGTCTCTATGACTTCTCCTGCTAACAATTGCTTAATAATGGTGCTTCACGTGATGCAAATCGTGTCTGTTGTAGACAGTTGCAGAAGTAGAGAGCTAGTTGTAGTCTAGTTCTTCCTACATGATTTGCATATTATTAAGTTTATGAGCATTTCTTTTAGGCTGGATGACAGTGGGCTGTGCACACTGGTGGTTGGCCAGTCACGGCCATCTCAAAGCTTAGCCACAGTACAGAGGTCTGTCTCGGGAATAAGTTTGCTTTTGACTCTGTTTTCTCACTGCTCTCACACCATCCTTGTGTAGACATACCCTCCTCCCCACGTTGTTCTGTATTCCAAGATGTCCTATTAGGCTAGCTGACCTGTTATACCCGGCCCTCTGATGGTCGGATTGAAAAGAACTGTGCTGTGCACCTGTAGAGAGCTGTGTTTCCAGAACATTCCTGATCTCCGAAGGAAGGACTGTCAGTCATAGTTGACTTAGAAGTGAAATGCTTGCATCTGCACGTCGTGCTTATCATGGCCCGCCTCTTTAACCCTGTTTTATTGCTAGTGACAACTTAGATAGTCACAGGTGCTCAAGCATGTGCCTTAGAGTGCCCCTGGGCCATGTCACCAGTACACCAAACACTGTAGTTGGGAATACTGGTAAGGACTCAGGAAAAGTTTTCTTCAGTTCTGTCTCCATCTTAAACCCCCTTCCCCTCCCAGAATACCTTACTGTGTTAGAGCAAGCACAAGAAATTTAGAAGAAATGAAAAATGCTAAAAACCGGACAGACAGTTTCTACTTTCCATTTTACAGTAACTCCTGACTAACCAGAAGATCAGGATCAGCTTGTTTATTAAGCTTCCAGTGTGCTGTTGAAACCCTATGCTCTGTAACCATGCTCAAAGCCAGGACACACAGCCCTGGCCTAGGAGGGCTCAGTCGTTTTCCCCTTCATGATGGGAGGGTTCCCTTCTTAGAAGTGCTTTTACCTGGGGAGCAGCTACCATAATTAGTCACATGTAATTCACCCTTATGAACCTATTTTGTGTAATTTTTTTTTTTATTTGCTGGTTCTTCCTGGGAGGTTTTAAGTATGTATATCCTCTCTTTATTTACCATTTAAGGTCTAGTAACTCTTAGACTCCTTGTTGTTAAAGGCAACAAGCTCACCATTATCTCACAATGATTCAGGGTTCTTCATTGCCACACCTTATAACATTAATGCTTGCAGCAGAAGCCTGGTGCTTCCAGGAAAATTCCTTTGCCACCAAATATTTGCCACAACACCACCATTTCTTCCTAAATTACAGTCTGTGTTTTACTGAGCAGTCTTTTCCCTGTCTCGGCTATAGCAGTTTGTTCTTTGGGGAGTTGGTCGGGTAAACACAGCCGATGACTCAGAAGATATGTGTAGCCTGATGTTTGGCTCTCCATACAACTGTGATTTGGCTTTTCGACATCTTGGCTAAATTGTGAGATTAATGTTCTCAGGTGTGGGAGATAGTAGAGCTGCATGCTGTCACACTGCTGCTTTAAGGACGTACCACGTTCGTAGAGTGGAGTCTACTGTTAATAGCTGACAGGCTATTTGAGTAGTCACTTTGCATGGTGGTGAAACTTAAGCTGAGTTTTCATTATGAATCATCATGTAGAGCTGGGAAGTGGAAGGAAGTATCAGCGAATGTTTCTAGGCGGTGCACTTCCAGGTTTCCATGATATTGAAAGAGTGGGCATATCCCTTGAAGCAGTGGGTGTATCCCTTCTTTTCATTTTCTGATTAAGCCAACTCTTGAACCTGGTTTTGCTCTTACTGCCCCCTCCCTTCCTTATGTCCCCTCTTCTCCCCTCTTTTTTAAAAATCTCATTTCTTTATTTCAACTCTTTTCTTCATTTCTTTCCATGCTAGTTTCCTGTTTTTCATTGATCTGCTCATTCCTCACCACCTTTAAAACTACAGTTGTCTTAAACACTCAGTTCATTTCTGGGATGGGGCTGGTAACCCTGTTTGCTAGGTCATTCATTCCCACCTATCAGCTTCTCAAAGTAAAAGCCATTCTGATCTGGACAGAAATTCAGATGAAAAGAGATACTCTCTAGTGGGCCAGGGTGGATTTGGAGCCACAGGAGTAACAGGATTTTGTCTGAAATGTGTGTCAGAAATGGACTCTTTTTTTGGGAGGTTATATCTTCATTGCTGTTACTTAAATAGGTTCAGTTCTGAAGCAGTCCTAAGAGTCTTTGGAGTTTCTACTCCAGGGTGTGGACTTTTGTCAAGCTGGAAAGGCAGATCTTATCTGCTGGCACCTGCTGATACCAGCAGGCCTTCTTCACTGAACAGAATACTGCCCCATTGCAGAATCTCTAGAAACGAAGGACCTTGGCAGAGAGGCTGGGTCTTTGAGAGATGCCAACTTCTCCTATTACTGTTCAGGCTTGAGCAGGCCTGGCATTTTATACCACTCAGAAAGCTCCATTACTTCTAGATGTTTCCATTCCTATCCAGCATGCTCTCCCTTTTCAGGCAGGAGTGGAATCTAGCCATGAGGATGATTACAATGTGCACAGGAATGCTATGCTATAGGCAACTCGAGTCTCTAAAGTTGAGCATAATGGCAGGATGAAATCTGTAGCCACACATGAGCATTTTAGAAATGGAGTTGGTTTTAAGATGATGAAAATTTTGTAGTCTGATATTCCCTGCTAGGCCTCTGTCACAGTCCATGGCCATCACCAGGCATTTAATCTTTGTCTCATAATCATAAACAGTGCATGTGCTAAGCCAAGTGAAATGGTGTTGGACAGTATAAAAGTCAAGGTCACTTCTAAAATGGGGCCACTTAATTATTAGCCCCTCTTTAATCCTGTAAAACCAGACCTGAGATGGAAGGAGGAACTGGCTTAGAACACAGGAAAAACAAAAGTATGTCAGATGTGGAGAGGGGAAGTCACTTTTGACTAAAGTGCTGTCCTTAACCTGGAAAGTTCTATTGCAGTCTAGTGTGGCTCTGTTGTCTCCTTGTTGTAGACTCAATTAATTCTGGGGGTAACTTCTTTACAGTTAGCCTGGTGGGTCAGAGTCTAATAGCACTGAGAATTTTGGTATATTATCAAGTTTTTTATTTACTTTTAATTTTAAATTGCTTGATAGTCTCATATATTTATGTAAGGAGTTGTAGTTACCCCCACCCTGTCTCCTTTGCCCTCCCTCTCCCCTTGGAACCCTTTTCAGCAAGTGCCCCCTCCTATTGTCATGTCTTCTTGGTGTGAGTCCAGTTAGAGTCTCCTGACTAAGTGTGGGTTGGGGTTATTTTTCAGCGGCTATGCCACTGAACAAAACAGCACTTCTCCCAACCACCCTGACTGTCAACAGCGGTTTCTCAGGAAGAGGTAGGTGCCCTTCCCAGTCAGAGTGAAGTGCTGTGGGGCCTTGTGTATGTCTATAGCTGCAGTGTATTCATGAATGACTGGCTGTGCCACGCCCAGATGACATATCTCTGTTCCATACCTCCCCATCATCTTGCCTCTTGTTATAGTCTCCCCCCTCATCTTCTACAGTGTCCCCTGAGCCTAGGAATGGCGAATCCTAGAGTCTCATCTGGGGCCAGGGGATGGATGGTAGATAATAACTGTCTCATCCCAGGCCAAGCCCTTAACCATATCTTATTCTCTGTACTCAGGAAGTTGAGAGTCCTGTAGACCATGGGCTTACTATAGTAGGCATCTCCTCTGTTGAAGGCTGGTGCAGCACTCACCAACACCAAGAACCTACAGCTAGAGCTTGCATTGAACTATGGTATGATTCCTACCTCCCCATTTTTGAATAAAGGAGATGTTTGCTCATATAGAGTCCATATTGAGTATTTATTTTAAAATTCCTTGAATATTAAATCTTAACACTTCATGTGAAGGTTGTGAAATTTGCTGTCCTTCAGGTTTCATTTTCTTCTTGATAAATAAAATTTGGGCGCCCTCTGCTGATTTAGAAAGGAATTACTGAATTGGAGTAATCAGATTTAGGAACAGATTTTCTTTTCCTTTTTTTAATAATTAGATATTTTCTTTATTTAGATTTCAAATCTTATCCTCTTTCCTGGTTTACCCTCCGGAAGACACCACTATTTCCCCCCAAACTCCTAGTCACCAACCCACCCTCTCCCACTTCCTAGCCCTGGCATTCCTTTATACTGAGACATAGAACCTTCACAGGACCAAGGGCCTCTTCTTCCATTGATGACTGACAAGGCCATCCTCTGCTACATATGCAGCTGGAGCCATGAGTCCCACCATGTGTACTCTTTGGTTGGTGGTTGAGTCCCTGGGAGCTCTGAGGTTACTAGTTAGTTCCTATTGTTGTTCCTCCCAAGGGGCTGCAAACCCCTTCAGCTCCTTGGGTCCTTTCTCTAGCTCCTTCATTGAGGACCCTGTGCTCAGTCCAATGGATGGTTGTGAGCCTCTACTTCTGTATTAGTTAGGTACTGGAAGAGCCTCACAGGACACAGCTATATCAGGCTCCTGTCAGCCAGGACTTGCTGGCATCCACAATAGTGTCTGGGTTTGGTGATTGGATATGTGAAGGATTCCCAGGTGGGGCAGTCTCTGGATTGACCTTACTTGTTTCTGCTCCACACTTTGTTTCTGCATCTCCATCCATGGGTATTTTGTTCTCCTTTCTAAGAAGGATCGAAGTATCCACATTTTGGTCTTCCTTTTTCTTGAGTTTCTTGTGGTTTGTGGATTGTATCTTGGGTATTCTGAGCTTCTGGGCTAATATCCACTTACTAGTGAGTGCATACCATGTGTGTTCTTTTGTGATTGGGTTACCTCACTCAGGATGATATTCTCCAGATTCATCCATTTCCCTAAAAATTTCATAAAGTCATTATTTTTAATAGCTGAGTAGTACTCCATTGTGTAAATGTACCACATTTTCTGTATCCATTCCTCTGTTGAAGGACATCTGGGTTCTTTCCATCTTCTGACTATTATAATAAATGAGGCTGCTATGAACATAGTGGAGCATGTGTCCTTATTATACATTGGAGCATCTTCTGGGTATATGCCCAGGAGTGGTATAGCAGGGTCCTCAGGTCCAATTTTCTGAGGAATCACCAACGTGGTTGTACCAGCTTGCAATCTTACCAGCAATGAAGGAGTATTCCTCTTTATCCACAGCCTCACCTGCATCTGCTGTCACCTGAGTTTTTGATCTTAGCCATTCTGACTGGTGTGAGGTGGAATCTCAGGGTTGTTTTGATTTGCATTTCCCTGATGACTAAGGATGTTGAACATTTCTTTAGGTGCTTCTTAGCCATTCCGTATTCATCAGTTGAGAACTCTTTGTTTAGGTTCTCTGGAGCCTAACTTCTTGAGTTCTTTGTATATATTGGATATTAGCCCTCTATCAGATATAGGATTGGTAAAGATCTTTTCCCAATTTGTTGGTTGCCATTTTGTTCTATTGACAGTGCCCCTTGCCTTACAGAAACTTTGCAATTTTATGAGGTCCCATTTGTCAATTCTTGATCTTAGAGCATAAGCTATTGGTGTTCTGTTCAGGAAAATTTCCTCAGTGCCCATGTGCTCGAGGCTCTTCCACACTTTCTTTTCTATTAGTTTCAATGTATCTGGTTTTATGTGGAGGTCCTTGATCCACTTGGACTTTGTACAAGGAGATAAGAATGAATTGATTTGCATTTTTCTACATGCTGACTGCCAGTTGAGCCAGCACCATTTGTTGAAAATGCTGTCTTTTTTTCACTGCATGATTTTAGCTCCTTTGTCAAAGATCAAGTGACCATAGGTGTGTGGGTTCATTTCTGGGTTTTCAATTCTATTCCATTGATCTACCTGCCTGTCATTGTACCAATACCATGAAGTTTTCATCACAATTACTCTGTAGTCCAGCTTGAGGTCAGGGATGGTGATTCTCCCAGAGGTTCTTTTATTGATGAGAATAGTTTTTACTATCCTAAGTTTTTTGTTATTCCAGATGAATTTGCAAATTGCTCTTTCTAAGTCTGTGAAAAATTGAGTTGGAATTTTGATGGGTATTGCATTGAATGTGTTGATTGCTTTCTGCAAGATGGCCACTTTTACTATATTAATCCTGCCAATTCATGAGCATAGGAGATCTTTCCTTCCTCTGAGATCTTTGATTTCTTTCTTCAGAGTCTTGAAGTTCTTGTCATACAGATCTTTTATTTGCTTGGTTAGAGTCACACCAAGGTCTTTTATATTATTTGTGGCTATTGTGAAGGGTGTTGTTTCCCTAATTTCTTTCTCAGCCTGTTTATCCTTTGTGTAGAGGAAGGCCACTGATTTGCTTGAGTTAATTTTATATCTAGCTACTTTGCTGAAGTTGTTTATTAGGTTGAGGAATTCTCTGGTTGAATTTTTGGTGTCACTTAAGTATACTACCATATCATCTGCAAATAGTGATAATTTGACTTCTTGCTTTCCAATTTGTATTCCTTTGATCTCTTTTGTTGTCTAATTGCTCTGGCTAGGACTTCAAGTACAATATTGAATAGGTAGGGAGAGAGTGGGCAGCCTTGTCTAGTCCCTGATTTTAGTGGGATTGCTTCAAGTTTCTCTCCATTTAGTTTGATGTTGGCTACTGGTTTTCTGTATATTGCTTTTCCTATGTTTAGTTATGGGCCTTGAATTCTTGATCTTTTCAAGACTTTTATCATGAAGGGATTTTGGATTTTGTAAAATGCTTGTCAGCATCTAATGAAATGATCATATGTTTTTTCTATGTGTTTGTTTATATAGTGGATTATGTTGATGGATTTCCATATATTGAACCATCGCTGCATCCTTGGGATGAAGCCTACTTGATCATGATGGATGATCATTTTGATGTGTTCTTGGAGAACACAGTTTGCAAGAATTTTATTGAGTATTTTTGCAACGATATTCATAAGGGAAATTGATCTGATGTTCTCTTTCTTTGTTGGGTCTTTGTGTGGTTTAAGTATCAAAGTAGTTGTGGCTTTATAGAACAAATTGGGTAGAGTGCCTTCTGTTTCTATTTTGTGGAATAGTTTCAGAAGTATTAGCACTAGGTCTTCTTTGAAGGTCTGATAAAACGCTGCACAAAACCCATCTGGTCCTGGGCTTATTTTGGTTGGGAGACTATTAATGACTGTTTCTATTTCTTTAGGAGATAGGGGACTGTTTAGATAGTTTATCTGAGTTTCATTTACCTTTGGTATCTGATATCTGTCTAAAAATTGTCCATTTCATCCAGGTTTTCCAGTTTTGTTGAGTATAGGCATTTGTAGTAGGATCTGATGATATTTTGGATTTCCTCAGTGTCTGTTGTTATGTCTCCCTTTTCATTTTTGATTATGTTAACTAGGATACTGTCTCTGTGTCCTCTAGTTAGTCTGGCTAAGGGTTTATCTATTTTGTTGATTTTCTCAAATAATCAGCTCCTGGTTTGGTTGATTCTTTGTATAGTTCTTTTTGTTTCTATTTGGTTGATTTCAGCCCTGAGTTTGATTATTTCCTTCCCTCTACTTCTCTTGGATGTATTTGCTTCTTTTTGTTCTAGAGCTTTCAAGTGTGCTGTTAAGCTGCTAGTTTATGCTCTCTCCAGTTTCTTTTTCAGGTACTCAGAGCTATGACTTTTCCTCTTAGGACTGCTTTCATTGTTTCACATAAGTTTGGGTATGTTGTGGCTTCATTTTCATTAAACTCTAAAAAACCTTTAATTTATTTCTTTATTTCTCTCTTGACCAGGTTTTTAATGAGTAGAGTGTTTTTCAGCTTCCACGTGTATGTGGGCATTCTATTGTTTATGTTGTTATTGAGGACCAGCCTTAGTCCGCGGTGATCTGATAGGATGCATGGCATTATTTCAGTCTTCTTGTATCTGTTGAGTCCTGTTTTGTGACCGTTTATATGATCAATTTTGAAGAATGTACCATGAGGTACTAAGAAGGGAGTATATTCTCTTGTTTTGTGGTGAAATGTTTTATAGATATCTGTTAAATCCATTTGTTTCATAACCTCTGTTAGTTTCACTGTGTCTCTGTTTCCATGATATGTCCATTGCAGAGAGTGGAGTGTTGAAGTCTCCCACTATTTTTGTGTGAGGTGCAGTGTGTGCTTTGAGCTTTAGTAAAGTTTCTTTTATGAATGTGTGTGCCCTTGCATTTGGAGCATAGATGTTCAGAATTAAGAGTTCTTCTTGGTAGATTTTACCTTTGATGGGTATGAAGTATCCTTCCTTATCTCTTTTGATCACTTTAGGTTGTAAGCTGATTTTATTTGATATTAGAATGGTTACCTCAGCTTAATTTTTGGTGCCATTTGCTTGGAAAATTGTTTTCTAGCCTTTTACTCTGAGGTATTGTCTGTCTTTGTCACTGAGGTGGGTTTCTTGTATGCAGCAAAATGTTGGATCCTGTTTACATAACCAGTCTGTTAGT
>JADRCC010577690.1:0-41369 GCA_019843855.1 Hylomyscus alleni
CACTGTTGGCAGTTGAAGAAGCTCTTCTAGCTTCCTGCTCAGTCACAAAGACCCAAGTGATGCTTTGGTTTCTGGGCTGTGACAAGGTTGCTCTGCGATCCTCTGTGTGCCAGCAGGCAGAGAGGAATAATGAAGGGATCATTTCCAGAGCCCAGGCTGGGAGGTGATGCACATCTTCCTGGTCCTCATTCTAGTTACTGTGGCTTAACACAGTGACCTCTTAAAAAAGGAGGTTGGAAATGATTTTATATAGATGTATAGATGTTTTCTCTGGAAATGAACTAAACAAAATAATAATAAAAAACCAAGGAGTAAGCCGGGCAGGGCAGTGGTTGCGCACACCTTTAATCCCAGCACTTGGGAGGCAGAGGCAGGTGGATTTCTGAGTTCGAGGCCAGCCTGGTCTACAGAGTGAGTTCCAGGATAGCCAGGGCTACACAGAGAAACCCTGTCTCAAAAAAACAAAAAAACAAAACAAAACAAAAAAACCAAGGAGTAAGTCTCTCTCTCTCTCTCTCTCTCTCTCTCTCTCTCTCTCTCTCTCTCTCTCTCTCTCTCTCTCTCTCTCTCTCCCCTTTCTCTCTCTCTCTGTTTGTGTGTGTGTGTGTGTGCCAGGGCAGCAAGGGTGAGAAGTATGGAGACTACAGACCATTTCATCAAAAGTCCTGAAGATAACACTTTAATTAATATTACTCAAAGTTTGACTTATGTGGTCTAAAAATTTAGAACTAGTTATGGAATAAAATAAATATATGAATGGTCTACATGTCCTGTCTCTCTAGGAGATTCAAAATACAAGCCTGCAAGTCAGAGCTCTGAAAGCAAACAACATGTTCATTTGAATTTAGCCTCATCACCCTGAGTCTTGCTTTTCTAGACCGTACAGCAGCATCCTGTGGGCATCTGATGGGGGAGGAGGGATCTGGAGGAGCACGAAGTTTTATAGTCATCAATAAGAAATGTGCAAACTGTGCTGGGAGTGACATGAGTAGCTCCATTCAATAAGTTGGGTGTAGGCTGTCAATGAAATCCAGGAATATGATAGAACTGGTATCAAATTACAAGTAGTTTGTTTATCTGAATATTATCCAAATTTTAAAGGAATATAATGGAGTCTAGCATGGGCTGGTGTGTGCTGTAATACTAGTTGTTGAAAGACATGAAGAGCAGGAATCCAAGACATCCTTGGCTTTATAGCAAATTCATGGCTAGCCTAGGCTACATGAACACTTGTTTTAGATGGAGCAGAGTAGAGGAGGAGGAGGAGGAGGAGGAGGAGGAAGAGGAAGAAGAGGACGAAGAGAAGGAAGAGAAGGAAGAGCAGAAGAAGGATAAAAAAGGAAGGAAGGAAGAGAGGAAAGAAGAGAGAATAAATAAATAAATAAATAAATGTATATTATAGAATAAATCTGTTTTTACAAAATTTCTATGTTGGCAGCCTAGTCTCCATTGTGATCATGAGCAGGGGTGTGGCCTTTGGAAAGACACCAGGATTAGGTGAGGGCATCAGGCTGGAGCTCCCCCAGTGAGATTAGTGTTTGTATTATCCAGAAGGAGGCCAGTGTCCTCTCCACCTCTGCCACAAGAGAGTACAACAAGCCCAGGGGCATTTGCAAACCAAATGACAACACATTTGGCCACATCTTGCCTCTGGACCTTCTAGACCCTACAATTATGAGGAACACAATGTTGTTTAACTCTCACTATCTATGGCATTTTGCTACAGCACTCTAAACTCCAACAATTATATAATAATACTAAGATATGGAAAAGTAAGTTAGTGGGGTGGCTATTATAAAGAGTGGAGTTAGGGCAGTGTGGATTTGGACTCTGTTTTTAAACATGAAGACTTAAGTATTTACACCTACAAACATTACATCTGGCACAAGTGTGTTTGTTGTTTCCTCACCAGTATGATCCTCCAAAGCTCTACATCTTTGCCTAAGGTGAGAATCAGGTTATGAGCTCAGCCTCATCAGAATGTTTCCATTTCAGTTACTTCCCCACTTCATGAGTTCTGGCCTCCTGTTCTCCTGTGAACCCCTTCCTTCTCAGATTAAATAATAGGCAAGACTCTCAGAGTCTGGCAAACATTCTGTTTACTGGGACGGGGAGAGATGAGAGAAATGTTCAGGATGAGGCAAGGCGTGTGGAGATAGGAGCATCCTTGCTTCCTTGAGCTACCTCACTTTTCCAGAAACCTTCCCATGGTAACCGGCCCAGAACCGCTCTGACTCTAGCTTGAGATTTCTATGGGCTTATTGTATAAGTGAGATTCAATGAGTCATTGGTCCTTGATGTTTAACTTAATCTCTAGCTGATTTGCCCTCCTCAGAAGTTGATAGATTCGAACCACAAGTTTCAGTCCTTAAAGCCTGTCTTGGATTTTCAGGCAAGAGTCTCCATTCTGAAGCTGCAGGGTCCTCAGTAACTGGTCATTTTGTTATCTTACAAAAGACACTAATCTATCTCTCCAGGGATTCCAAGGGTACGGCAGAAAGACAAAGACCAATTGTGTATGTGTGTGTGTGTGCATGTGTGTGTGTGTGATGATTAAAGTTTTATAGATAAGACACAGTGTTGAATGTTTGGGCAGATAAAGTTGAAGACTCCCTTTTCCCCCCTGATGGATAGGAGTAAGGGGCAGGTCTCTGTGAGAGAGACTTGGCATCAAACTGAATAACCAGAAGGAAATTTGGTAGTAGTCATTAAGTGTATTGTAGTTCTGTGAGAGGTTCCTAGGCAACCTGAAAATCGTGAATTCCATGTGAAAAAGTCTGCTCAATGTCACATTCCATATGATCTTGGAGCTTCACCCAGCTTCTTAGCGCATTAAGAGATCTGAGGGATCTTAGGCTAAAGACTAAACACACTTAATCTCAAGTCTCCCCAAATTTATCTGTCTTCAGAATCCATCCTTTCATGCTCCAGATATTTCATTCATTCAACAGATATTTATTGGACACCTAATATATAGAGCTGTAGGAGGAAAGGAAAGGTTAGTGTGGTAGAGGGCAAGTTTTGAAAATGATGTCACTCCTCTTCCCTAACGAGGTGAGGAGATTAAGATTATGAATCATTTGAGCTTCAGTGAAGAAAGGAAGTTGAAAAGAGGCTCAGAAGGGGGTGTAGGTTCCATTGGGTGGTCAGGGCTTCAAGCTACCCGAGGATGAGGAGACTAGGGGATTGAGCTGGAGCTGGTTGTAATAGAGTTGGTGAAGTGGTGCTATTTTTTTTTCTGGGAGCCTATCTATAAAGGACAAGTTGAACTTGCACGTATCCTAGGGGGAGCAGAGGGGCCACCGCCCAGGATTTTATGTTGCTGGAAATGCAGCAGAGAAATGTGCACATGTGCTCCTGTATTCAAACAACACCTGTAGCCAGCCAGGAGCTGGACAGAAAGATTCACATGTGAGTTCTTGAGCCTTGTGCAGGATGCTCTGGGTAATGTGGGCATGGGCAACAGAGGTTTCTTCCATGGCTACTTTGGAAGAGATGATTCTGTCTCACTTCCAAGGGCTACCACTACTCAGACCCAGTCTTTGCTGCCTTACTTCAGACGTCCTGTGATTACAACAAGTTTGCAGAGTGTGAGAGCACGTAACAGCAAATCCAAACCCATTTCTATGCAAAGAGATGCTTAGATGCCAGGTAAAAGCAGAGAAGGGGTGGGGCTTCCAGGTGGTCAGGGGAACTGAATAGAAGAAAAAAAGGCCAGAGATCCAAGCTTTCCCATGATCCCAACCAGATGCTGCTACACATTGCAGGGCAGTGTGTCCTTGCAGAACATGGCTTCATTCACTCTCCAGGTCTTTCTCACCCGGCTTTTATTACTCTCCACAAACTGGTATCATTAAGATATCAATTTTGTTTGGGGTATGTCTGCATTGGCTGAGTAATTACGTCTGGCTAAGGCTTGGCGTTTATTCATGGGCGATCTTTGGTAGTCATTAGACACCAGCTTGGAGAGGAAGGCACCATGCCTAAGGAATGCTAATGCTTCCCAGCTTGTCATTTGACAAACACACAGGCCATTTATTGCCAGGCTGATTATTTCAATCCTTAACAACACATACATCAGCCCCCTTCACTCAAGATTGCCACGCACATCCGTCTTTTCATAAACAATTATCTGACAAGGGCACCGAGAATTGATGGTCCGGGGGGTACTTTGCACAACGTGAGTCGGCCACAGGATGTGGCAAGCTGAACACCCCTGTTAGCATCATCATTTCATTAATCAGACCGGGACAATGACCCATCGAGTGAATGTTGGGTTCATAAACAATAATCAATCTGGGTGCTTTTGTGTTATTCGAGTCTTGGCTGCATCCCTACATAGAGGATGCTACTGTGCAGGTCCCCCGGAAACCGTAGGTCCCTGCTCATGCCATCATTGTCCCATTTATAATAATTATGCTTGTTGTAAGGACCAGGGTGTGGGAGTTGCTGTGTTTGTGTTGTTACCATCTGGTCTTTATTGCTCACCTGAGTCACAGCCCCCTGTTAACATTTCTCAATAACAGGCAATGAACATGCAAACAGGCTGGGCTGGTCCAAAGAATAGGGGACTACAGTCATTGTTCCAAAGAGAGGGCCTTCAAATGCTGGCTCTCAGAAAAGGGGGTTTGCTTTCATTAGAAGAGTCACCTCAGACTTCTGCCAGTTGAAGAGCAGTTTAGTTTATGCTTCTCTATTTCCATAGCTCGTCCTCATGTGCCTTCTCTGTTTTGGAATGGAGACTGCCTTGTCCATCTTCACTTTAAGCTTGTGTTGTTGTTCTTTTTATGTAACACGCATCACACATTTCTAGCGTTGGGATTTGTAAATGGCTCGATTTAGTTGTCTTCTCAGTGGACACACATTTACATTTATGCTTTTGATTAAATTGAAATGAAAATATTTTTGAGTCTTTTCATTATATGTACATGCAATGCCTCATATTCTGAGTATGTATATATATTATCTCTTTAAAGTTTTTCCATTTTATTCCGAAAACAGCCACTAATGATGATGATGTTGATGATGATGGTGGTGGTGATAGTGATGCTGGTGGGGGTGACGAAGGTGATGATCGGTGTTGGTGTTGGTGATGCTGCTGCTGCTGACAGGTGAGGTTAGCGTTGATGATGGAAGTGATACTGGTGATGTTAACTACAATGATTTATTTTATTTTGACTATGTGTCTATGATGTCTGCTTGTGGATTTCTACATGTGAGAGCAAATACCCACTTAGTCCAGAAAAGTGCATCAGATTCCCTGGCGTTGGAGTTTCAAGCAGTTGTAAGATGCCTGATGGAGGTGCTGGGAACCTCCTGCGGGTCCCGTGCAAGAGAAGTGCATACCCTTCATGACCGAGCCATCCCTCCAGCCCTGCAGCTTTTGATCTTATAATTTCCAAATATTCCTACAGTAGAAGCCTTGTCTTCAATCAGGAGTTTTGAAGGATAAGGATGTAATTGCGATATAAGGATAAAGACGTTTACCCCTCGGACTATGGCAGAGGGGAAAATACACTCCTCTCTATCTGATTTCACGCAGCACTGAGCAGAGCACTCCCGGCAGTGAGTTCTCCAACAGATGTTAGCTGAACGTGAACTTCAGTTCCCACACTTTGGACCTAGAGATAGTGAGAGATCCCACATGTTATAGGCTCAGTCCCACTAGATGGCCACTTTCTTTAGATGTTATGTTTAAGGGGTGGGCTGCCACCTACATTCCTGTCACATAGCTATAGTAGTTTCTCATCACCCACTTTGGGATTTAATTATTTATTCATGGAACACAGGCAAAGCGTTGATTATATTTACCCATTGCTGGGAAGGTTGTTACAAAAAAAAAAATGTAGGATAATAGGAGGGTCAAGATGCACAAGGTCAAGGCATGCGGGAAGATACTTTCTCCAACTGCACTCCTGGGTACCTTCGTGTGCTCAGTTCCCTAGGAACTCTACAAAGTGATTCATTTGGAGGTTTATAGATGCTTCTTTAGAGACAGATGTGATTGGTTCCCATTTTGCCCATTTATGATCCACTGGATCTTTGTCCCATCTCACTTTGCTAGTAGTTCACATGCAGGGAGGAGGATTAAAATTCTAATTGTAGGATCATATGACTCATTGCTCTGGTAGCTAATTCCTGTCTTAAGAGTGCCATCCATCACCCATCTTGTGAATTTTTCAAGAGGAAGATAAAATGTATTTCAATAATAAATTAGTATAGGCTGAGTGGCTAGTGTTGTTGTTGTTATTATTAGTATTGTTGTTGTTGTTGTTGGTGGTGGTGGTGGGGTATGTGTGTGTGTGTTGCCACAATTTGGATGTGGAGGTTGGAGGACAAATTTTGGGACTCTGTTTTCTCCTTTTACCACAGGTTATGGGAGTCAAAGGAACTTATGTCACTGAATTTGAGCTTGAGGAACAAATAGTGTTACTGTTGAGCTCCCTTGTTGGTCTATACGATATCATTTTATTCTGATACAATTCTGAACGTAGGAAGTTTGGATCAAGGTATTGTCAGGGTCAGTCTGTCCTGAGTCCTCCACATAGTATGTGCACACATGGCTTTGTATTCCTTTACCCTGAGCCACCATGCTCATGATGCCCCTCCCTACAGGAAGACATGAATTCTACTCAATCTAGGCCTTGCTCTTAGGTTTTCATTGATCTGCTAACTCTCATTTATAGTCACTTTGGGGGTTAGGATTTCTATGGTTTTTTTGTTTGTTTGTTTTTGTTTTGTTTTGGTTTTTTTTTTTTTACACAACTGAGACCATGGCAGGTAGCAGTGAATTCAAGGCCCCCATTTCATAAACAGATTTTATTAAATGTACAGCCGAAACCAGTGAAGTCAATACTATTCACAGGTGCAGAGAGCTTAGGGCCATGTGAACTTTCTGACCCTCATTTCCTTTCTCCAAGTGGCCAGCTAGGATTTGTGTGCACAGAATGAACGCTATGTAAACAGCCAATGCATGATCCTCTAGCCAAGATGTTCAAAGGTGCAACCTCAAATGACATGGGAAAGTGTCAAGAAAAAGAAACAAGGGGTATGATGCCATTAAAACATGAGTTCTCATGGGTCAGAGGACTCTTGGAATTGACTACTGCAGCACAGAATGAACCAGGGGAACCCCATTCCCATCTGAGAGGCTGGACTCAAAGCCTTTGTTCCTGGAATGTGTGTGGAAGGTGGAGACTATGACTGTGGAAGCTGGTCCTTCCATTCTCAACATGTTCTACCAAGAGCCAGAGAGACAGTGATGAATTACCCAGGGTGAGGTTAGAATAATTTAATGAAAAGAGGTGGAAATGGGGTCTTTAATTTGTAACCTTTGGAGCTATGGATAAAAATCCATTAGTAGGACACGGATTAAGAAGTCTAGAACAAGATTGCTTGGCTTTACTGGCCAGGGAAAGATGTTGGCACATGGGTCAGAATTAACATCTGAGATTTTTTTTTTCAAATTTTACAGCTGGGATTTCGCCCCCGCCCCCACCCCCACCCCCAGCCTGGCTTCTTAGCCCCCTTGAGCTGAGGAGACTGGAAATCGTTGGCATCCACTCAAAACTCATTCAAAGCACAGGACAGAACCTTCAAAGAGGCCTTGGGGGATAGACAGGTCAGTCTGAAGCACTTACATCATAGCTTTCAGTTTTTTTTTTTAAAAAAAGTCTTTCATAGCAGCAGTAGGGAGAATTATATCACAATGTATAAATGGATTTAGCAGGATTTACAAACCACATGTGTTCCCTTACGCAGAGTTGCTTTCAAACAGTTGATGACCTGAGAACTCTTAGTTCAAGTGGGATTTTAAACCAAAGTGAAAATGAACAAAAATGACAATAGTGGGTTTTTCTCTCTCAGGATGAGGTCCTGGGACATTTTCTTCCCATTTCTGTCTTCTCAGCAGTCTTTGGGCGATGATGACCAAGATTGTCCTAGAGGATAGACTGAAGGCTTTGTCTGTGGGAGTGTGACCTTCTATAGGCAAACTTGGTTGGTAAGCCACAGAAATCATGAATGAAATTGCCCTTAAGCAGGAAGTCATATCTCTCCTGAAGTTTGAAAAATATTTTTAAAATGATACATGGTTTTCCAGAAAAAAAGACAGAGATGGAGGAGGCAGGTTTCCCTCACTGCAGGCAAATTTGAAACTGACTGTTGAAAGAGAGTTGCTGAAGAAATAAATACATTTTATCAATTAGGCATACATTTTTCATGTTATGTATGATGATATTTTTAAAAAATGACAAGTTTTTGGGAACTGAACCCCAAAGAGATAGTTGGATTATCTGACGGCAAGTGTTTTGCTCTTAGCCATGATAACCAATCCCCTCTGTCAACTAGGCTCTATTTAATTCTCTTTTCCTGTTCAACCTTGAATTCCCAATGGGAGCTCAGAAAGTGGAAGTTATCCTGCTCAGTGTTAAACACATAGAGAATATAAGCACTAGAACATTAAAGGTTGTCACCCAAGGACATTGTGATAAGTTATGACAGTAAAATCAATTAAAGATAAAACCTTGCTTTTTCTTATGAAAAGGGCATATTTAATTTTTACCTAGGGTAGATCCTGAGGAACTAGCTTTCTTGGACACAAATGCTGGCACTCTGAGTCTCTACTTCAACTCAACCATGTTGAGTGGAGAGGATTTAGATTCATTTACTAAGTTCAAACTGGAGAACGGTAGCCACAATCTCCTTCTAGTCCCACAATGTCAAATTTGAAACCTTGCAAAGTAATCTAATCCTACATAGTTAGTGTAGTGACTTTGAGATCAAATGGACAGTAACGTTTGTACATCAGAATTCCCAAGAGTCCTTCAGGCTCCTAGAAGCTCAATGAGAAATTACTCCATTGTCTATAAATGAAAATGTGGCTGGCATGTTTGTTTTCCTGAGACACTAGAATCCCATGTCTCTTCTGCTTTGAGGAAGCAGCATAAATAACAGGGGTTCTCTACTCGAGTTTGAGTGATTGACTTTGCTAAGAAATTGCATGGGCTCAAACTCCTGTACAAGTTTACCGTGTCAGTCACAGGCCAACTAGTGGGGTTCAGACTCCAACAAATTTGAAATAAGGATGGAGGGACAACTATTAGGCAATATCAAAAGCAAAGGGTGTTCTTTGCAATGCCCAAACTCTGAGGTAAACATTTGGGAGAGGATGCTAGCTGCCAGGGGTCTTTAGTACCTATGTGACCTTTCATTTCCTTATCCTTGCTAGACCCTTAGTGAAGAAGAACACCTAGGGCTAGTTTGGTGGACTGTCTCCAAGATCTACCAAAAGTTCCTCCCTACCACATGTGTGCATTCCAGCTCTCGCATCAGGACCTGGAATCTAATGATTTCATCTTCTGTCAAATTGAACTAGCCTCATGAGTACATTAGCATTTGGTGGAAGTAATGCCGTTCAGGGATCAGGAAGCTTCTCCTGTCTCACTTGGAGCCACAAACCACCACCAAATAAGAACACAGTTCTGCCACAGAGAGAGACCTCACCTGTCTTCAGCTCTTCAGCCATCACAGCTAGGAACACAGATGGTGGGAAGTCATGTCTGCCATGCTAGTTCCAGCTCAGCTCTCAGCCAAACTGAAGTGAATGATTGGTTGAACTTCAAATACTTAGTCGCCATCTCTCTGTGCTTGCTTCTACAGTGAGATATAACCAACATCTAAAAAGAAAAGCTTGATGCATTTGTTCTGTACCCCCCCCCCCCCCCCCCCCCCGGGCCATTTTCCTTCCTGCATACAGGTACTTTTGTTTTGCCATGTCCTGATGTTACAGAGACCCTTAGTGAAGACAAATTAGACTCCCAAATAAAACCTTAAGGACTTGTCAAGGAATAGACCCTACATGTGTTTCTGTGTTGCTTAGACAGATGTTCAGGTTGGAAGGTATTGTCAGAGTCCCTCTATGTGACTCTTGGCTTTGTATAGTGGTCACCAATGCAAATCATAGTGTCAAGTATTTTAAACACACACAAACACACATATCCACACATACCCACATGCAAACACATGCCCACACATTCCCTTCAACACACACACACACATACAAAAGCACAACTTTGAGATGTGGGTCTCATTATGTATCCCTGGCTGGCCTGGAATTTTCTATGTAGACCAGGTTGTCTTCAAACTCATTGAGGTTCGCCTTTGTCTACTTCCCCAGGGCTGGTATTAAAAGTATCCAGCATCTGAAATTGCAAGCTGGTACAACCACTCTGGAAATCAGTTTGGCTATTCCTCAACAAACTGGACATAGTACTACCAGAGGACCCAGCTATACCACTACTGGGCATATATCCAGAAGATGTTGAAACATGTAATAAGGACACATGCTCCACTTTGTTCATAGCAGTCTTATTTATAATAGCCCAAAACTAGAAACAACCCAGATGTCCCTCAACAGAGGAATGGATACAGAAAATGTGGTATATCTACACAATGGAGTACTACTGAGCTATTAAAAACAATGAATTTATGAAATTCTTAGGGAAATGGATGAATCTGGAGAATATCATCCTGAGTGAGGTAACCCAATCACAAAAGAACACACATAGTATGCACTCTCTGATAAGTGGATATTAGCCCAGAAGCTCAGAATACCCAAAATACAATCTACAAACCACCAGAAACTCAAGAAGAAGGAAGACCAAAGTGTGGATGCTTTGTTCCTGCTTAGAAGGGAGAATAAAATACCCATCTAAAGAGTTGCAGAGACAAACTATAGAGCAGAGACTGAAAGAAGGACAATCCAGAGACTGCTCTACCTGGGAATCCTTTCCATATTCAATTATCAAACCCAGACACTATTGTGGTTGTCAGCAAGTGCTGGCTGACAGAAGCCTGATATAGCTGTCTCCTGAGAGGCTCTGACAGTTCCCAACTAATACAGAAGTAGAGACTCACAACCATCCATTGGACTGAGCATAGGGTCTCCAATGAATGAACTAGAGAAAGGACCCAAGGAGCTGAAGGGTTTGCAGCCCCTTAGGATGAACAACAATATAAACTAGCTAGTACCCACAGAGCTCCCAGGGACTAAACCACCAACCAAAGAGTATGGTGGGACTCATGTCTCCAGCAGCATATTATAGCAGAGGGTGGCCTAGTCGGTCATCAATGGAAGGAGAGACCCTTGGTCCTGTAAAGGTTTATGCCCCAGTATAAGGGAATGCCAGGGCCAGGAAGTGGGAGAGGGTGGGTTGGTGAGCAGGGGGAAGGGGGAGGAAATAGGGTTAGTTTTTTGTTTTTGTTTGTATTTTTGTTTTGGATATTTTTTCAGAGGGGTAGCCAGGAGAGGAGATATAATTTGAAATGTAAATAAAGAAAATATCTAATAAAAAAAGTAAAAAAAAAAAAAAAAAAAGAAACCTAAAAAAAAAAGTATCCACCAGCATCCCTGACTCACATTCTACATCATTTCATCATTTCACTGACACATGGATTTCAAATCCCATTGTAAGGGAATGGCTGACACACAATTATTATTTAGAGCATTTCAATAGCCAAAGAGATGGCTCAGGGGATAAAGGGAATTGCTACCAATCTCAACACCCTGAGTTCCTTGTTTGGGTCCCACGGGGATGAGCTGTTTTAGTGTCTTTCCAGATCTTCACCTATGTGTCATGACATACACACCCATATATAAAACAGATAAGCATTACAGAAAGAAGAATCTCAAAACACAGGAGGATCAGAAATCAGAAATCAGACCGTGATAAAAAACAAAACAAAACAAAACAAAACAAAACAAAACAAAAACCAGGGTAAACTGAGTGGCCTTTGGAAGAGAAAATACCACCAGAAAAACCAGCAGAAAGTGATTTCAGTGGCTTACTGACTTGTGTCAGATTCAAGTGGCTGAAAGCCAGATAGGAATGGAACAATTTAAGTCAAGAACAAAATTAATTTATCTGGAAAAAGAAATGATTATTTGTAAGCACCGGAAGTATCTTATCCACACATGACCACCATGGACATCATCCCTAGAAATCACTGGATTAAACTCACTTCTGTTGGATTGAAACATTGTGTGTACAAGGTATGTCATTTCAGTACTAAGTGTGAACTTAACATGTATTAGTTCCAAGCGTCAGTTCAAATCCCCGATAAAGGTACCTAAGCTAAGATTTCTACTTTGTACAAATGTTGATGGCATCAAGTGGGCACTGAGGAAATACAGAATTCTTCTAACTTTGAGAACTTCACGGCGACCTTTGACCTGTGAATTATAGGCAAACACTAGGCCATTGCCTTCTCACATCCTGCCCTGTCTCCATTGGCTTCCGGAGGCAGCACTGTTTTTCACTGACAAGTGCCTGGGAGATATTTTATAAGAGTTCTCAGTGAGGCATCAGTTGTCTTTAATACCTGGGAGAAAATTGAATGGAGGGATTCAGTTACACGTGTGAAAAATGAACCTTCTAGCCAAGGTTTAGCCACAGCTAGTCGGCTTGTTTTAAAACTGAATTATAGGTGCAATACATTTGCCGGAGACACAGGCATTAATTTCTCTCAGCCCATTCAGGATTGGGAGGACAAGGTAGGAGGGAACAGAGACAAAATAAGATAATAAGAGATTCATGTTGATTTATTCACCTTTGTGCTATGTAATGGGGGCAGGCGGAAGACTGCCCCAGGAGTGGGGAGTGTGGAAAGATGAAGGAGCTGTGGAAGGATGGATTGCAGGGCAGGCAGCCAGACTCCAGCCAGACGGTTGGCCTCAGGTGATATAAGATGTTTCTGGGTCTCTAACTGCTGTTTAAAGATGCACATGCATAAAACATGTGACATGTTGCAGCCAGGGTGAGCGAAGAGCCCCATGTCATGCAGGAAAGGGCTACACTCATCACCTGCATTTTAGCTAGCTCATTCTATCAATAAAGGTTAACTTAGCCCATGCAGAGTGGAGCTGCTGCTGTGGGCCCTGTGTGCTAGGTTCTGGTAATGAGAGAGATTGGCTCATGGACCACCTGGGCAGACAGCAGTGTGGAGAGGCGGGGTGATGAGGCCATGTGGAGATCTACATATATATGTGTACAGTCCAAGTTCCACAGAAGCACCTGTCCCTTGCAGATTGACAGCCAAACCAGTGAGTGACAGGTGGAAAAACTCTGGGCCACAAATCTGTATAGTCTCTCCCATGGAGATAAGAGTCCCATTGTGAGGCCAGCACAAGGGGGGATATAGGAGACCAGGGTGAAGTGATTGGGAAGGCTGGGAGGTAGATATGATTGTACAGGGAGCTGGAAGATGGCTCAGATGGGAAACTCCTTGCCTTACAAATGGGGAGAACTGAGACCGATCCCCAGAAGTCACATAAGAAAACTAGTCATGGTGCGGCACGTTTGTAATCCCACCAGTGGGCAACGAGAGGCAAGCAGATTCTTGGGAAAAGCTGGCCAGCCAGCCTAGCCTACTTATTGAGTTCCAAGTCAGGGAGAGACTCCATCTCAAAAGAAAACAAATAAACAAACAAACGACACAGTTAATGATGCCAGAGAATTGATACCTAAGGTTGTTCCCTGGTTTCCATAGGCACACACATATGCACTTACATGAAACACAGAGACATAGACAAACATAAAACACAGAGGCTCATGGACAGTGATTGGGAGACTTAAGACTGCAGCACTAGAGCATTCCAGCTACAGCAGAGCCCTCCTCAGCATGGGTCCTTGTCTGTGTGGGCTTCATATGATGGAAAAGGTGAAGATCCTTTTAGCACATCCTGACTTCATGACTGTATGATGAGTTCTTCCCCGTGTTAAAGTTAGCTTCTTGGATGTGATCCCACCCTGAGCAGGTGAGTGGGTCCAGATAGCAATGTTATTGGTAAAGTTGGATTTTAGTTTACAGATTGTAAGTTTTAATTCCAAAGAACTTCTCCCTTTATATGTTATCTTCTCATGCATCTGAGATATAAGATGGCTTGGTAACTTCTCTGGTACCCAAAAAGTAAGGAGAGTGATAGTGGTTACTTATTTTAAGATTTTAAGAAAGATTCATTACAGAAGTGGAGGCTCACAGCCATCCACTGGACTGAGCACAGGGTCCCCAATGAAGGAGCTAGAGAAAGGACCCAAGTAGCTGAAGGGGTTTGCAGCCCATAGGAGGAACAACAATATAAACTAACTAGTACCCCCAGAGCTCCCAGGGACTAAACCACCAACCAAAGAGTACACATGGTGGGACTCATGGATCCAGCTATATATATGGACCAGCAGAGGATGGTCTAGTTGGTCATCAATGGGAGGAGAGGCCCTTAGTCCTGTGAAGGCTCTATGCCCCAGTGTAGGGGAATATCAGGGCCAGGAAGTGGGAGAGAGTGGGGTGGTGAGCAGGGGGAGGGGAGAGGGAATAGGATTTTTTTTCACAGGGGAAACCAGGAAAGGGGAGAACATTTGAAATGTAAATAAAGAAAATATCTGATTAAAAAAAGAAAGATTTATTTTAACAAGAATGTATTTCATCCTATTTGTAAAAGAAAATCAAGTCTATTTAGTGAATTAAAAATTCGTCTTCACTGGGCGTGATGGTTCACACGTACTTTTAAGCTTAAGCATTTATTTGAAACCTAAGCACCTTTCAGGTTGGGTCTGAAGCTGAACATCTGGGAGAACGGATTGGAATGAGACTTAGGGTAAGTTCTCCTTGAATGAACGCTGAGGAGCAGCCTTGCTTTGTGGAGGAGCTTCTGAGCCACTTTGAAAGGCATCTTGCTGCTCTGGTACCGATTCTATTTTTGGTATCCGTAAGAAAATCTGGAATCAGTGGGTTCCCCCTTTTCCTAGTCAGAAAAATCTAGAAGGTAAACGCCAGCATAGTGGAAGCAATTTGAGATCAACTTTGCATTCTTCACTGAGCTGGGCAGTCTTTGAACATACACACACATTACAGCTGAGGGTGAACAAAGTGACCAGGGCTCCTGCTTCAGATTGCACATGGCAGATCATTCTAGGATCTCTATGTTCAGGGCTCTCTTTTCACATTTTCACACTTTTTCTTGGTGATCTCATTGTTAACAATGACTTGCTGCTGAAGGGCTATCCAGTGTCTAGTGTCTTGAGGAGAAAATGCACATGCCATCTAAACATCCTGCAGGCCTAGGTTACAATGCTACTGGCTACTGTTCAATGTTGATGAATCAACAAGGTTGGGAGTTGGACAGTCCTGATACAGAGACCAGAAACTCCCTGTAGAAACAATGGATCTGTTTTCAATACCTCTGCTTTTCCAGTGGCTTTACAGAATGAGCTTTTTGTACCAAGAAGTACTGACTGTGTGCTCTGTGGCCCTGACTGTGTGCTCTGTGGCTCTGCAGGTTGAGGTTGCATGCACTGAAGAGCCAAGTTCTGATGACTGCAACCTGTCCACAGGGAGTGTGGTTAACAGCAGTAACTGCTCTTGCAGTTGCTCCACGCACCTACTTAGTGTGTCTTCTCTAATTCTCTCAACAACACTGAAGTTCGTTATGAAATCCACCCGTAGAAATAAAGAATCAGGTCAGCCCAGATGGCAAATAGTACAGTCAGAATTTGAATTGTTATCTACATCACCATGGATTCTATATCACCGTGGTCCTATTGTGCTCTTTGGTCTACAGAGGCAAGGGAGAAACTGTGTCAATTAATACATCGCAAAGCAAATGACTGTGTTTGCTTCAAGGATGTGAAACGGAGGGGCAGACCTTAAATGAACAGGAAGTTACAATCCTGAGCCTTAGTAAATGCCGACAACCTGCAGACCCTGCCCAAAGCTTGAGAAGGTGGGATGACCATAGAAGTCACATCTCCTATCCTGGCTCATTCAGATTTCTTTAAGCTTTCATTATTCTCATCTGAACTCTTTGCCAAGGATGCTGCCTCTCTCAAATGACAGGTACACACAAGGTTAATGTAAACATAAACACTGTGACAACTCTTTGTATGTGATGATGTTCTTGTTTTTCCTTCAAAAGTCTGGGGGCATTTCTAAATCAGGACCTATGTCCCAGACAGTTTTCTCGCAGACAGGACTGAGACAATAATATCTTGTCCCTCCATTCCTTTGGGGTACTGTGAGAATGATATAATATAACATCACCTTATACAGTGTCTGTATTGGAGCAAGTCATGGATGTGAGCATCACTTAGGAGCTTAATTTCTTTGTGGTGCTGCGGGGAAGCTGTAAATTGGCGCGTGAATGAAAGTGCTTGCTCAGGTGTCACCCATGTGTGGAATTCCTTGTTATTTACAGAACCCCTTCCTTAATGTCGCCTATCATATTCAGCTTCAGCCCTACTGAAAAGTACTGAGCACATGCTATCAACCCTTTTTAGTTGAAATGATGAGAATGGGTCTAGAGAAGGCATAATTACTCAGTAATTACTCAAGAAGTCAAGCAGGCTATGGTGATACATACTGGTCATTTAGGACAAAGCAGGAGGATTGTGAATTTGAGGTCAGCTGGGGTTCACTTTGGGGCCAGGAACCAGCTTAGTGCAAGATTTGCCTAACGTGTGTGAGACCCTGGACTTGAGCTCAGAACTACAAAAACAAAACAAAACAAAAACATCTGTTACATGCACTGGATGGTTTCTCTTGAATCTTAGGGGTGTGTGTGTATATGCGTGTGTATATGTGTGTGTGTGTCGTGTGTTTATACAGATATGATACAATATAAAGAGGCATGCTAACATGTAAAACATGTATATACTATAACATGGTTATCTATGTGCAGTATATAAAGAAAGCATAAATGCTTTGACCAACAAAAATTGCAGGAATATATTGGGTAATTTTTCAGAGACACAGGGACATTCATGTGTTTATATTGTAGTCCATATGTTCATATATGTATGTAAGTACTTACAAAGTACCATCCTGACTACTGCCTTCATGTACTTACCGGAACCATCCAACATTCTAAAACCTCAGCATGCTCTGACTCCTGAATGCTGCTCTCAGATACATTGCTCTTAATTCCCAGAAGTCCCAAAATCTCAAACTTACCTTTGCTGGCCTGTAGGGAATGACTGTCCCCCACCCCCACCTTCAGGTCCTGTCCAAGAGATTGAAGGACTGCTTTTCTCCCAATGCCTGGAACCCTAATGCCCGGACTCCTTTTCTATGTTGCTGTCTACCATGCTCCTCTTTCTTCGAGCCCTCGGATTCATTTGGAAAATCAGTTGTTTTTTTTTTTTTTTTTTTTTTTTTCACTCTATTGCCTTGATCGCCTTGTTGGGAAGCACTGTTGACCTCCATTTCCCTTTTCCTGGAACTCTGCTTTCTTCTTCATAACGTGCCTCTGACCCTTGTCTGCCTCAGGACCCTCTTTACCAATCTGAACTCCAAGCTCTTTCCCGGTTATCTCCCTGTGCCTGTGCTAGCTAGACTGCCTCTATCTATGTCCCCATGTGCTGCAGATAGCCATCAGATCATTTGTAAATGCAAGCAGAAAGAAGCGTGTGTGCAGCCAGCACTCTGGAGGGCACAGGCAATCTCTCCATGTGCAGGGGACCCCCACATCCTTTTATGTAGCTTCCTCCACAGCTTTAACACCAACCAACCGCCAGAGAAGTCAGTGGTGAGAGGCGTCGGCTCTCACCCTGCAGCTCCTCTGGCTGACAGGGCTTCCAATGTGGCTTGATTTTCGACTCTAATTACCAGCCTCTAATTCAAGCCTGGTCTTCTGATCATTCATCTTTTAAGTGTTCAGCTTCTGAATCCCATTTGGTTCCCTGTCCTCCTTCGCTTCCTTACCTCCTCCCCTTGATGTGGCCAGAATAGTTAACTTGGACAATTAGTAAATACTGAATCATTGAGTCAGTGAATGGGGCAAGTGTCTGTGTGAGGTATACAACTTCCTGAGTGGGTTTAATGGAAGCCTAAAGAGATTTTTCACAGATTCATGGGTTTTCAAAGGAGAAATTTGCATATTAATAAGAAGCTGTTCGGACTGATTCCCTTAATGTGTTTAGAGTAAGTATAATTAAATGTCAAGGGAGATATATCATGAAGTAATGAAGCTAAAGCCAATTTATCAAAAACAAGGTCTGGGGAGAGACATTTCAAATAATAAACAGTTCTCTAACCTTCCTTTTTAAGGTGATTTGCTTAGTCTGGCCCAAGATTTACATGTTTTTTTGAGACTCGGTTCAAACAAAGATGCTGGGAACGGGGAGTGGGGGTGGGGAAAGAGCAATGGCCATTTTTCTCTATTCAAGTTCCTAACATTCAAGGCGGTCTTTCCCGACTGCAGGACTTTTAAAGGGGATAAACGGGTTCAGTTTTCTTTTTCCAGATATTGGGATGTAGTTAGAATCACCCACCCCTCACACCTCCCACAAACACGACAGTCATTTTTAAAGCCCGTTTTGATGAGAGGGGATGTGATATGCCAGGATGGATGGCCAGTCACCCAGGAACTGCTCTGCAAGAAAAAGTGTGCCGCAGTCTCGCTCCACGTTCTGGATGTTGACGAGTGAGCTCTTTACCCATGAGTTTGTCTAAAGAATCAGTGACTGTTGGAACAAATTCAATCCATGACTGACATTGAAGTCACTTTCTGTTTTATTCTCTATGCATTGGATTGAATTAATCAAGAAGTCAGGCTCTTGTCCAAGACCCATCACCTTGTATTCTGGTTGTTTTTAAGATGGCCTTGAGGATAGTCATCTCAGCTGGCCAGTTGGAAACTCAGTAGCATCTTGACTCTGCTAGTCAGAATATGAAAATCTACTGTGTTCATTCACAGAAAGAAGACAATCAGGACTCACAATTGCCGACCCAAATAAAGTCTCAGGGCTCAAGTGGGGGGGGGGGTGAGTTGATGCTATAAAATCACCAACTGGTAGAGTTAAAATGCCTTGTATTGATTGTCACTGGTGAAGTGAAAGCTATGCACACACAATACAAGGACCGCGTCGCTCACACTTGTTCTGACTGCATATTTTACTGGTTGACTGGGAGAGGGGGAGTAAGCATAGAAAGTCTCTGATTCAGGACTACAGTTTAAACTAAATTTTCATATGATAGCAAGTTGGTCTAATATTTACGATAGCGGCTACCATGAGGAGCATGAAGAACAATCTGTTTCACCCCAGCAGGTTGCCTGAATAGGGTTAGAAAAACTACTATGGTCCAGTGACTGTAACAGTAATGCCTTGGAAACCTGTCTCGAATTCAAATTCTACCACTCTTCCTTACTGTCGAGGTGACTTTGCACAGGTGGTTCTTTTGTTGTCTAGAAGTAGAGACAGCCATGCCCTCCTTGTTTGACTTTTGTCACCGTTAGGGGTGGTGTAAGTGAACCACATTGTTTTTGAGATTTTTGTCTTCGACCCACAACTTCATGAAGCCACCTGCTTTGGACTTGATATCTTTAGACATCCTTTACCCAAAGACATGCCTAGATAAAATGAGCCCTGTAGTTCCTTGTCATCGTCATTCAAACATAAAAGTCAGAATAAGATGTCAACTGGGACTGTGTAGGTGTGAGCATGAGAGTCTTTGGCGGGGGAAGGGCTTTGGGTTGCATCTATTCAGAGTGATGTGGAGGTAGGTTTGACTTCTTTGAGAATGAGTTCCTAGTCCTATCCTCTGTCCTGATGGGCAATTTTCCTCCCTTGGTATATATGTAGAGATGTCTGATGGATCGATAGATGAGAGGAATAAATTTAAATGTCTGTACCACTGAGGTGCCTTCTCAAAAACATAAGTTATGAACACGGTATAGTAGGTGATCCTTAGACAAGATGAGGTTGGGCTCTTAACACTTACCTGCTTAGATATCCTCTTACCTCACGGTGTGGCTCTCAAATAGCTCTAAGGGACCACTCTAACTTAGTTCATCCTCATGTGAATGCAGATGTCATTGGATTACATTTTTTTCTAGCTATGTTGGTTAGGTTTGAGTTACTGTTTTCTTACAAACAATATTAATCTTCTCCAGAAAACTTCACAAAAGAATATCATATTAATATCATAAGTGGTAAGAATAGAATATTGAATTGTGACCTCACACGTTAAGAATATGCTACGCAATTTCTCTCAACTTCCCTCTTCCACATGTGATTGTTTGGCAATCTGGTAAAACAGAAACCTTGAACATCCTATTTATATGGTAAAAAATGTGTTTCCTACTGTGGGTTTCCCCCTCCCATACAGCAGACTGAGCGCTCTCAGCTCCCACTGTTAGCAGGGAGACTGTGTGCTAGATTGGGATAAAACTCCATCTTTAACTTCATGTTGGAGGATAGACACATCACATTCAAAAGCAAGAGATGGAACTAGAAGGGGATTATTTCCTTTCTTACTATGAAAGTTTGGTGTAAAAGGCTTCTGACCTCCTAGAAGTTGGCCCACAAAATATATTTTCTGAAGTGTTTTTTTTTTCCACAGTGTTCATAGGAGTTGGAAAGAAAGGGTTTTTTTGTGATCAAATACAAATGGGAAATGAATTCAACTAACATAAACAGAATTTTGTAGTGGTATTTTAAGGACTGTGTTTCCAGAGATCATTGTGCAAAGCCAAGCTGGCTTTGTGACCTACAACATTTCCCACACTGTACTAACAGGAGAGCACTTATCAAGAAAAGTCATAGGACAGTAGGCATAGGCTTGAAATCTAGGTAAAGATGGATTTTTGCTATTGTTGTTTGTTTTGCTATTGTTATTTGTTTAAGGAGTAAAAATCAATGTCTATAAATGAGGTCTTCTTAAGGATGGGTGATCCTCATTGTAAGAATGTGGACTTAAAAAAATTATTGTAAGACCCTATGAGGAAGCCCTCTTCTATCCTGAATGAGTAGGCTGCCAATTTCTCTCCTAAAATGAGAGCAGAGAGAGTGGATTTTGCATGATAGATTGACGTTGTGATATGATTGATTTTGCTGTACCATGGGACAAGCAATTCATTCTCAGCCTAACAAATAGCAGGTGCTACTTGCACATGGAAACCACCTACATAGAAGTGAAATATCTTTTAGGGGGCCGTCAAAAGTTCCGTGTTCTGGAATTCTACATACTTTATTGCCCTTTGGTAGCTCATTATTCTCTTAGGATTGCCATTTTTCCTTTATTGGAGTGCACAAACCAATAGGCATGTGTAGGTGGGGCACCTACAATGGCTGTGGCTGTTTATACTGGATCCTGTACATTTTAGCTTTCCTCCCCAGGCTAACCCCACTTTGAAGTCCAGTGTCAGCCCTCTACCATGACCCACATCCTGTTTCGTCCCATTTCCACTCTTCTGTGCATGACTTTGTGCTTGAAACATCTGCTTTCTTGTTTTCTACCCTCAAACTCTCATCGATCCTTCAAAGCCAAACTCCAAGACCACTTCTATCATGATCCTGATTTCTGTTTTCTCTGTTGGATTCAGCCCCACCCCTCAGCTCATTGTCTGTTACTGTTTGGTTTCTCTGAGAAACAAACCCTGCAAGTACAAAATGTGACTCAGAGAGAGGTGTCTGTAAAGGAGAAGGATGGTAAGAATGACTGCTCAGACTGCCAATCAGACAGTTCCTGCCAGCCCCACGGGCTATGCTTTGCGTAAAGATGCCTCATCCCAGCTATCTGGCATTGTGCTAATCTTGGATGCTGCTACTTTATTCTGTCACTGATTGATACCCATCTGGAGTCAAGCATATGCTGAGATGACCCCAAGGGCTCCAATGGCAGGTGCCTGTCAGTTGACCATATCTCATCCAGGAATATAGGAACTCCTTTCTCAAAGGATGAACTAGACAGGTTCATCATTGGTTTTACCTCATTTATTTTGTGGCCTGTAGGTTTAGAATGTTAGGTGATGAAAGGATTTGGCTACACTGTCGTTTTGCAGATGTGGAAAGAGAGGCTGTGTGCTGGGACTCAAGCTCCTTGCTTTGTAGGATCTGGTCCCCACTGAACTGAAGCTCACATCAAATCTTAGCAGCCAACTCAGCCTTCCCCACCTGTACTCTGCTGCCAATAGTATGTGTCAGTGTCTGCTTTTTTAACTACCCAAAAGCACTGATTCTTCCCTGGTCACCAAGGGGCATAGATCCTGGATAAGAAAACGAGAAAACCCATTAAAGCCTGAACTAGGTCACTGAGCTCTTATTAGATACTAAGACCGTGTTTATTGCCATGAAATGGTTGAATTTTGTTCCTTGAAATCCATATAGTTACAGATTATGAAGGGGAGCTGGTCCCCATAAACCAGCTCGTCCTCAGCAGAGGGTGAACTCAGGGTGCTCCGTGAAGATGTTTTAGTAAAAGAAAGAAAATCAGTGAACAGATTAGAAGTAAGACAAGGCGTTTTGTCTCCCTCTCTGCTCTCAGTGAAGAAACTTCAGGGTATTTCCAACGTCCCTGTGTGTGACTTGTGCTGGAACCATCTTCCTGCTCTTGTGGGGAGGGAGCTGCCTCACAGGGGCCTGGGTCACTTGAGTGGTGACTGGTAATGCCTTAATTACCAACCCCAGAGCAGGTGATGTCTGGCTTCGGGTCCTCAGGGCCCCTGATTACTCAGCTCCCCCTCTACAAGGAAACACTTTCCACATCAATAATTAAACAGAACAATTAGAGCAATTTAAAAAGTATAATTAGGCAGAATCAACTCTGTGTCCCTAGAGCATCCTCTCCCTTTCTTCCTCATGTTTCATGCCCTCCTTCGCCTTTCTTTAAAGCGTCATTTTGAGAATCTAGCAGGCCTCTGTTCTGAATCTTTAAACCCCAGTGGGACAGGGGAAAAATCCATTTACAAGCACAAAGGTGAGGGATAGAAGGTAAGGACAGACAGGACCATCTGTTTTCTGTTCCTGACACACTATTTCTGACACACAGACAAACAGCTTCGGTTCATGGGGTACAGAAGGGGAGATGTGGAGTGAACATGGGGCTAGCATCTGCACATAGTCGAGGAGTCCCTGGCATAGGGTCCCCTGTCCCTAGAATGGTGCCAGATGCAATGTATGACTTCTTGATGGGAGACCATAGATCAAAGATGTGAGGCCCTCCTACCTACATCTCTGAATTTATCTGTACCCTGTGCTGGAGAAGTCCATTTTTTAAAATTTATTTTTATCTTAAAGAATTGACTGTCTTAGCCTGGTTTTTGTTGGCATCACAAAATAAGCAGAGTCTGGGTTTATAAAGAAAGAGTTTATAAAGAAAGAGTAGGTAGTGGTTCGAGTGGCTCCAGGTCTAATCAGCAAGGCTGGTATTCTGGTTAGGGCTTCATAGGTTGTTTCACACCATGGTAGAGAAAATCGCCATGTGCAGAAGAAGCCAACCATGCTGGTGACCTGGCTTCACAACAATTCCTCTAAGAAGAGTTCTCACCCCTGTAAGCCTCCATTGGGTCAGCACTGATGCAGTTGTGAGGTTAGGACTCCTTAACCACTCATTGGGTCCCACCTCCTAAAGAAGTCACCACACTAGGGATCAAGCTGCCAGTTGTGAATACCTGGGGCTGAACATTTCCAATCCATAGCTTGATCCAATCCCAAATTTGAAAACAGTGAGAATTGGTGATGCCTCCAAACTCAGGGTAGTGATTTAAACTTTATAGTTTGTGTGTCTGCTCTTCTCTGAGGTCCCAGGATAAAAACTGAACCAATGGCTATCAACAAAGAAAATGTACTGTTTATCATGAAGCAAAGATTGTCATTGTCCACAGGTCAAAGACATTAGCATTCAGGGAAGGCTGTATTGAGGAACTACAATCAAACCAGGAGCCAAGAATGGAATGCCTCTCCTACAAAGGATGGTGAGAAGCAGCCAGAGGCTCACATACCAGGGCCCAAGGGACAGCAGGCTGCAATGCAGTGACCAGGTCAGATCTGAGACCACTCAGTGGAGACAGAAGGGATACGGCAAGTCTGTGGCATTCAGGCCTGCAGATGACAATCTCAGGGTCCACAGGATCCAAGTGGCTGACCTCAGACCCTTCCCGGAGGTCACATAAGGGACAGCCAACCTCTCCACACTGCTCTAACTTCCTGCTTGGCGTACTATTTCCTGCACCCTACTTCCTCCCCGTGGGATATTTATTTGACTTTCAGCTTGACAAAGGAAATCGTGGAAAAGAAAGTAATATTTCTCTTCTCTTCAGTCCTCGACATATTTCACAAGAACTCAAACTGAGGGGTGGGGCAAAGAAGAATCTGTTTTAGGTCTAAATATAGGCAACTAAAGATTCACCTCTGGTGGCCTTAGAGGTCAAGAGGGAGAAACCTGATCAGACATAAGGCTGTGCCATTAAAAGGATAGGCTCAATTGGAGGAGACAGAGTGAGAATGTCCTTCTTTTGTATCCTTCTATGATGCACAAATAAAGCATAAAATGAGTGAGAAAATATCCAATTTGTTTTCTCTAGAGTTCAACCAACAATTTCAAAGATATACTGGACATCAGGAAAAATGAAAATGACCTGCAAGTCTCCTGATTCTAAAAGAAAATATTTAATCAAAAGACACAGAGAAGACAAATAAGAAAAAAACAAAACAAAACAAAAACAACGTAATAAAAAAAATCAAAACCAACCCTCACCGGAAATTTGAGAGCAAAAAGGCTGTCTCAAAGGAGGAACAGGAAGTTGGCAATACATGTCTTAACTCAAATAATACTTGAGAAAGCACTGGCCTCAGTGAGTAGTCGGAAGGAAAACATGTTTGTGACTTAGGGATTTTTTTTTTTTTAACCATCATCACCAGCGCTGGGGAGACAGTGGGTAAAGTGTTTGCTGGGGCAAGCATGAGGACCTGTGTCCAGATCTCCTCATTCATGTAAAAGCCAGGGATGGTGGGACACTCCTGTAACCCCAGCACTGTGTGATGGAGAAGAAAAGGCATTCTTGGGCTTGCAGGCAGACAGTCTGGACAAATATGGGAACTTCAGGTTCAGTGAGAGACTATCTCAAAACATAAGGTGGAAAGCAAAGCAGTAGAGGAAGACACCCAACATGGACCTCTGTCGTCTATAAGAGCATGGATACACATATGGTATCTCAAATGATCATGGTGAAGACAGTTAAGGCATTCCAATAAAGAGGAATCCTTATCTTTTGGGGATGGACATAGATTCTAGAAATGTGCTTTTTGCACGCCAGTGACCATGTCTTCTGATGGCTCAGCATCTTTACTTCTGCCTTTGCAGAGTTAGATATTTGATTGACACTGTCCATTGTGGACAGCTCTTGCAATGATTCCCTGTGCCTGGAATTATTTGGCCCTTTCAAAGACTCTTAAGTCTTGGACGTAGGCTCTATTTCCTTCTGTTTTTATGTGAATGTCTTAGTTTGTATGACTGCTTATGTTTAACTATTCCTACTGTCTCAGGTTCATTCATTTTAAACCTAAAAACATTTTGCTGGGTGTGGAGGCACAGACTTTTAATCTCAGCACTCAGGAGGCAGAGGCAGGCAGATCTCTGTTTGAGGCCAGTGTGGTCTACAGAGCGAGTTCTAGGACAGCCAGGGCTACACAGAGAAACCCTTTCTCAAGAAAGACCAACCCCCCCCAAAACAAAACAAGCCCACATTTAATTAGCATAATCAACACTAAGTTTCACTAAGATGTTTTACATAATTTATTTTGTTGCTCTTCCTCCCCCATGTTCTTATTTCCCTCATCATCCCCTTTCCATTTCACCCTCCTATCCTCCTCTCTCCTTCATGGTATGCACATCGCCTACTCCTCCTCTCCCATCACGTCTCTTTCCCTTCTGTTGTCTTCTCCCTAGCCTCATAGCCCACACCCTCCATCACCTCCATACATATAGTTAGAAAGGATGCTGGACTATGTACATGAGAGAGAACAGGCTATATCTGTCTTTCTGGGTCACCTTCACATAATATAATGCTTTACAAATTCATGATTTTTTTTCTGTAAATTCAATATTTCTGTGGCTGGGTGAAATTCCTTTGTGTATATATGACACATTTTCATTACCCATCCTTCCGTTGGTGGACATCTGGACGGGTTCTCTTCCTGGCTACAGTGAATATGGATGAGCAGGTATCTTTGTGGGAGAGCAGAGAGGCCTTTGGGCATAGGCTGGGGAATGCTATACCTGGGTTGTATAGAAATATAATTTTTATTTTTATTGAGGAGCCTTCACACTGATTTGCATAATTACTGATAGTTCACAGTCCCACTGGAGGTAGATAAGGGCTCCTCTCTCTCCATCCTCACCAGCATTTATTGTTGTCCATTTTCTTGGTTTGACTTCTGACTGGAGTCTGCGTCTGGTTCTTACTGTGGTCATTTCTGTTTTATTTCTCACCTCTTTTACTTCTCAGTTACGATGAAAGGATTGGATTTCTTTCAGACATTGCCCACATCACATCCCGCTCTACCACAGGCCCCCAAACAGTGGGTCACCTGATCACAACTTGGAACTTCTGAAACCATAAAGCTTTCTTTCTTATAAGTTCGTAGCCTCAATCATTTTATCACCTTACTGGGATGCTAACTAGCATACTTTATTTACCAATGCATATTTGCTCAAGTTTCCCATGTGCTTGTGTCATGTGTCCCCAGATGACAACAGATACCATTTCTCATGGGACTGATCCCAATGGTCTACCTTCTTTTCTGTTGCTGTGCTAATAAACACTATGAATTAAAGTAACATAGGGGAGGAGCGTGCTAATATGGCTTCATATCCAGGTCATTACAGTCCATCACTGAGGGAAGTCAGAGCAGGAACTCAAATAAGGACTGAGGCAGAAACCATGGGGAAACACTACTGACTAGATCCCTCTCTGGTTCCTTCAGCTAACATTTTTACACAGTCTTGGCCCACCTGCCTGGGGTTGATGCTGGCCCACAGTGGTCTGCATCTTCCCACACTAATTAACTAATTAATTAATCAATTCACACATTAAAAATAATCTTTCACAGACACAGATACACCAGTCTGATCAAGACAATTCTACCAAGGTGCCCCTTTTCCAGGTGCCTCTAGATTGGGTCAAGTTGATAGTAAAATCAGACCAAAGGCACCTGGTATCCATCAACTAACTTTGCATCCTCTCTCCCTGTATATAGTTTAAATTCATGAAACTTAAATTGACATCATTCAAGAGAGTGTTTTCAAGCACTAAGACCAGAGATGGAGTTTTATTTTAGTCTTTACTCTTTTTGTCCAGACCCATTGATCTCCTAGATGGCCTGTGGTGTTCTGTTTTGACAACCTTATGTTGTATAAGGTAGAAGTTAAATGTCAGGGTTGCCTTAATGAGATAGCTAAATAAATAAATAAATAAATAAATAAATAAATAAATAAATAATCCATGTAACCAGTATTTTGAAGGAAAACTGAATTAAATAAAAACAAATCCAGAATAATATACAGTACACTAACAGAGGGCAAAGAGAAACATCTAAGTGGAAAACAAAGTCAATTCTTCACAGTAATACAGTTAAATAATCAGCCTTTTAGAGATTAGTATTATCATTATTACTTATATAGAAATGTAAAAATGTTAGTAAATATTTAAAAAGTGGTTATGAATAATGTTTTCTCTTATCTTGCATGGTAGGGTCTATTTTATATCTTTTATTTCATTATAATATTGTCTTTTTTGTGTGTGACAGAGTTTTACTCACAGAGATCCATCTGCCTCTGCCTCATGTTTTACAGGGGTTAAATGTGTGTGCCACCATGCCCATCATGTCTAGTATTGCAATGTTTTAAGGCAGCTGTTAATAGCCAAGAGACAGTTTGGACTCTTGATGGCCTGTGGCTATGTCTGGAGACATTTCTGGTTCTATCACACCTTGGAGGAGGACTAGGGAAGGGAGGGTGCCACCCAACACCCATGGGGTAGATATAGGGATGTGCTCAAGCCCCACAATGCATACCACCGCACGATATCAAGAACTCATCTGTGTATGTATGTATTGCCAGCAGCATTGAAGATGAGAAGCATCAAAAGACTTCTCTTGATTGCCAAGGAGCATGGAACCTTGCCTATAATGGCATGCCAACATTTCCACGAGCAGTGTTAGGCCTTATAAGTACCTTACCAAGTGAACCTAGTTTTCTGTATCATCACACTTGGAAGGACTGTTTTTCAAGTTGGTAGCACTGCTCAAGACTTGGGTCTTCTAGGCCATCCAGGGTACTTTGAGGTTAAAACATTAGTGACTGCTTCTCTGAGCGCTCATGAAAGCTGATTCATCACGAGGATGATTAGCTGTGTTGGTCAGAACTAATGAGCTTCGGGTGCCAGTAGCTGGTATTTGAGCTTAGTGGGGCATTGAGACTGCAGCATACTCAATCTTCTTTCTGACCTGCTTGGGCCTCTGTTGCTTCAAAACCCAGCAGTGAGAAAATTGTTGAAATGGCTGTTTAGTTCCCATCAGGCTAATTACTTCTTTTCCCAAGATGAAGTCTATATTGGGGAAGGCTGGGGCATCAGAAGGCACAGGACATCCTGCTCACTGGGGCAGAGAAGAGCAGGCTGCTTTTGAATGCCTCAAAAGAAATCAGCTATTAGAAAGAATCTGAAAGCAGAACACACAATTGAAGGACTTCTAATGCCATCTGTAGGTCAGCCCAGCCAAGGGGCAGGTTCTGAGTAATGTGGAGAGGCAGGAGTTCGGGACATGCCATAGGTAGCTGCTGCTGTGAGGAAACAAAGGCCAAGAGTGGGTCCCAGGAAACCTACAGAACTTTTCAAAATGATAGAGAGCTTACAATGGATGGATCTGCTTTGGGACAGAGGTTTGAAACCATCACAGTAGCACATAGAAATGATGTTCTGGTTTTATCATGAGCAAGAGAGTTCTTTTTAAGGTTGGTGGACAGATCTGTATGTTCTTCTGCATTTTTGGCAGTAGTCAGTATAGATTGACTCTTCAGACATGCACTGGTTGGGAATGTTTCCAAAGGAAGCCTAGAGGGTAGGGTCAGAGGTTTGTGATTCTATTCTGTTGATTTATTGCAGGTGTCTCGGGCAAGGTTTCTATTGCTTCCCAGAGACACCATGACCAAAAGCAGGTTATGGAGGAAAGAGTTTATTTGGCTTATTCTTCCACATCCCTGTTAATCACTGAAGGAATTCAGAACAGGAGCTCAAGCAGGCCTGGAACCTGAATGCAGGAACTGATGTGGAAGCCATGGAGGCTGCTTACTGGCTTGCTCTCCAAGGCTTGCTCAGCCTTCTTTCTTATAGAACTCAGGACCACCAGGCCAGGGATGGCTCCACTACAATAAACTGGGTCCTCCCCATCAATCACTAATTAAGAAAATGCCTTACAGACCTTCCATCAACCTGGTCTTATGGAGGCATTTTCCTAACCAAGGTTACATCCTCTGATGACTTCGGCTTGTGTCAAGTTGACATAAAGCTACCCAGCACAGCAGGCCAGTTACTTTACATTGCCTGGCTCCGAACTTCTAAAATGTCAGTGTATGATAGGACTGCTGGAAGCCCTAGATTTGTTTCCTCCAAAGCTTATTACAGATTTAAGAGGACTGAGAATGCTAGAGCTGTCCACAGTGAAGCTTATTTCATCTTGACCTGTTTGCATGCAGCACCCATATTCTACTCTCCCTAAAGCACCCTGTTCTGTACACTAGGATATGGCTCTCAGATACTTTATATGCATACCATCATCTTGAATGCCTTCCAGATGGTTAAAAGTGTTTGTTGAAATTTAATGTAGAGCAATTGACCAAATCGAGTCAAAAAATAATTTTCATTATACTTCTGCTCTTGCCAAGAGTGAAACAATAGCCATGTCTTCTCTCAGACAGTTGGCGTGAGTAAATGAAATAGCTACACATTTTGGTATTTGGTTGTCTCTTGCTTATCTCAACTATCTGAGTCGTCTAAAAAAGCCACAAGACCAGCATCAAGGAGTTTATAGATCGTAAGACAACCTGCTGTTACTATGACTAAAGTTCACTGTCTTCATCTTCAGGACCAATACTAGTATCACCATCACCATCGCTCTCAGTATCTGAAACCCCTTTTAACTTACATTTGGACAAGATGGGTATTACCGTGGCTTTTCCAATTGGTAATAGGCATAGTCATGAGCTAGGTGACACCACTCCCACCTGGAGCCAATAGGATCTCCACAAAGGAGCTGGAAAAAATAGTGATTAAGTAGCTCATTCACGAACGGTTAGCTCATCAGCGTTGAGACACGAGTAAAATCTGGCTATTCTATAGCTTTTGATGTACAATGTCAGTACTGTGTTCCTCAGTCGGTTTTAAAACCAGGATAGCCACCAGGATTAGGACTTTTTTTCTTATCTTATCTTATAGATTTGGGATTTTAAAAACAGTTAAGGGAAAGAAGTGTATCAAGCCAGAGGTAGTAGCAATTCTGTTTCTCAGTGCTTGCATTCTTTGAAAGTCGAGTGTTGGCCAGCAGTTGTCATCTCTAGAGGCACCCATTGTTAGTAAGTCTGGGTGTTTCTGCCTGTATTTCATTAAGCTTATAGCAATAAAACCTCAGTATACCAATTACCCATGACTCAAACAATGCTTCCTGACATGACCAAAAACCTCAGACAGGCAACAGCTACTCATTAAGCAGCTCTGTGGCATTTAGCTGACGCATGCTACCTTAGAATCTCAGCTAGTCTGGCTCATGTGGTCACCAGTGGATCAACCAGATGGCTTGATGATTTTGGTTGAACTCACATGTCTGGGAATCAGCTGCTGAAGGCTGACCTAAAGAGACTTTAGCTGTTGCAGCAGAGGTGGATCAATTTCACTTCATCTTTCATTCCCTAGAAGCTAGCCTATGCATACCCTAATAGTAAAGGCAGAGTACTGGAATTTGCAGCAAAGTGGAAAGGAGCTGAAAAGTATTACATTACTCCCTTTGTGTGCAACTGGGCTGATTGTATTTCATCACTATTGTGAATAGAATAAGAATAAGCGTGCATCTGTGATTATCTTCGTGGTGTACACCCAGGAGTGGTATAGCTGTGTCATATGGTAATCCTGGTTTAACTTTTGAGGAACATTCAAAGTTATTTCCATAATTGTATTAATTTATACTGCCACTAGCAGTGAGTAAATGTTCCTCTATGTTCGTAACCTCTCCAACATTTGTTGTCAGACTCCTCCATGATAGCCTCTTTGACTGGGGTTAAGGAGGCATCTCTGATGTTAATTCCCATATCACTAATGACTAGATGCTTATTGGTCATTGGTGGCTCTTCACTTCATTAGCCTATGTGTTGATGGGGAGTTCTGTTTAGTGTGGAAATATCTCTGCTGTCAGAAGTAATCTACAGATTCAAGACATTCCCTAGGATAATTTCAAATACATTTGTCCTGGTTTCATTTTCTCTTGACATAAAAAAAAAAAAAAAAAAAAAAACCATGACCAAAAAGTAAGCTGGGAAGGAGAAGGTTCCTTTAGTCTATAAGTTATAGTTCATCATCAGGGGATGCCAGGGCAGGAATTCAAGGCAAGAACTAAAGCAGAGACCATGCCCAGAGAACTCTGTTCACTGGCTTGCTCAGCCTGCTTTTTAGACAACCCAGGGCCTCCTGCCCTGTGGTGGCCCTGTCCCATCGTGGGCTGAGACCTCTCCCATCAAGCATCAATCAAGAAAATGCCCACAGGTCAATGTTACGGAGGCAGTTCCTCAGGTGAGGTTTCTCTCCTTAGATGACTCTAGTTACTGTCAACTTGACAAACCAGCATAACGTTTCTCACAGAACTAGAGAAACCATTCCGAGAATGCAGACAGAAAAGAGAAGACCATTAAAAGTCTAAGCAATCCTAGAGAGGAAGAACAGTACTTGGAGCTTTCACAAGAGCTGACTGCAAATTCTACTGCAGAGCTATAGTGGCAAGGGCAGTCTGGTACTAGCATTAAAAGAGGCTTGCAGACCAGTAGAAGAGAACACTTAGAAATGAAATAAAGCCACACAGCTGTGACCACCTCGTTCTTAGTCAAGGTGTCAAAAACACGCAGTGGCCAAAAAAACCCAGCCTATTTTACAAGTGGTGCTGGCAAAGCTAGGCACCATCCACTGAAAGATGAAATTAGATGCTTATCTCTCACCCTGAACAAAAATCAACTCCAAATGGATCAAAGACCTTAACTTATATTGAAAAAAACACTGAAGCCTCTAGAGGCCAACTTAGGGGATACACATTAAGGTGTACATGTAGGCAAGGACTTTGGGGACAGGATTCCAATTGGACCATATCAAAAACACAAAGCTTTCTGTAAAAGCAAGGATAGTACTAGAAGAGCAAACAGAATGAGGGAAAATCTCTGTTATATACACATCAGACAGGGAGCTAATATCCAGGATGTACAAAGAACTACACAAATTAAACACCCAAAGAGTAGCATTATTTTGCAGGTCTGTCTAAGTCATCATAAACAGACATAACTCAATCTTTTCAGCACTGGAAATACTTTGTTATATGCTTTTACCACAATGTGCACAATTTAACAAAAAAAACAATTCCGTAACTGTAGTCTTAAACAAAAAATCGTTGGTACGCTTCCTGTGTTGCATTCCCAATGCTACTTTGGACAGGCTTTTACATGAGGAGGGTGGGGGTATTTGAACTTGTATTTCTTTCATTTATTTCTTCTCTCTCAGCAGGGAATGCTTCCATCTCTTCCAACTCCATGTTTTAAAACCTTTTCTTCAAAATGTTCTGTTTCTCAGTTGACCCTGATCAACCACTGTGGAAAACTTCTGATAAATGAACTGTAGGTAATGAGGGGGAGACGGTCCCTTGCTCGTGCCTGCAGAGCCTCTGTTTCGTAGTTCCTGTGAAGGGTTTGAAGGCCACTCATGGTGCCATTGTCATCAGCAGCCCGTTCTCTGCTCTGACTGCTCTGCTAGGTCAACCTCCTCTAAATCCTTTAGGTGGAACCAACGTTCTCTGGATATAAAACCATGCGCAGTGCGGCCATTCTGCTACTGAAATGCATTTATCACAATGTCTGCCCCCTCTAGGGGGCACGTTTCTTGAAAGCAGGGATGCTGTAATCCCAGAAGCTCTATTTCCTAATAAGATATTTGGTCCAAGCAGATCCACCATGATGTTTGCTAAATGAAAATCTTCATTGAGAACAAAGCTGTTGTGCATACAGTAATAATTCAATACAAATTGACCTACTGAGCCATTCAGCGTGTATTTGTTAGACTGTGCAGTGAGTTACATATACATTCCCCCCACATACAATGCTCCTACTTAAGAGGTTTTTTTGGCTTTATGATGTTTTAAAGAAATAACTTTTTAGTGAGAAAACATATTTTAAGTTTGGCGTTTTGGTATTCTTCCTGGTCTGGAGATACAAAGCATTCCAATGATGCTGGACATGAGACCTGAGCTGCAGCTCCCAGCCAGCCACAAAGTTGAAAAGACTGTAGTAAATGCAAGTGCTGACATGAGGGGCAAATGATACAGTCACACTCTGCCCTGGGGAAAGATGGTCCAATACACTGCATAACACTATACTTATTCCATAAACTTAAACATAGAATTGAACTGATGGTCTTTCTCCTTGCTATCTAGCATGGCAGAAAAAAGACTCATATTAACCCCAAAACAAAAGTTTGTGACAGTCATTTTTATAATTGCTGAAAACTGGGACTAAATTAAATACGGAAAACCGGAACCGAATTAAATGTCCTCTGTCAGGTGTATAGAGAAACTGCAGCACATCTACACAGCAGAATACTACTCAGCCATAAAAGAACTGCTCTATTGATGTGTGCACCAGCTCAAACTGGATCTCAACACATGGAGGCACTGTGAAATGAGCCCATCACAGAAGGCCATAGACTGTGTGATTCCAGTTGCATACTGTTCTCAGAAGGACAGGCTACATTGACCGAGACCAGATCTAGATGGAGAGCTGCAGGTGGGGGGAGAGCAGGATGACAAAGCAATTCACCATAGCCGATTGATGAGACATTTTTATGGTCTGATCATGGATAGTTATGCAAACCTATCACACAACACTCTTATAGAGTGGAACTCCTCAACTGTGTGTTCTTATACATTAGTTTAAATATAAAACAAAACTTTGCTTGGGAACATAAAATCAAATCAGTATGGACAAAAGCTGACTAATTTTCCTAAACCGATCGACATAGGGTGCAGAGAATGTCATTGCTTTCTAAACCAACCACTGCATTTTACGAAATCCCGGTTTTAGTGTACAGGTAGAAGGGACAAGGCTTTATATAAATATTTTCCTAATTCTCCAGCCTGTGTGGAGGAGACCACACTCCAAAAAGTATATACAAGAGTAAGGTAGGTGGGAAACTTCATGTGTTAGGTTTGAGATTGTGGAGATGTGATAGTTAAGAGGATTCTGCAGCGAGCAAAGTCAACACGAAAGAGAAAATGCCTGATGGACAGGAATGGCTAGAGAGAAATGCAGCAAACAGCAGTGGTGTCACATCGGTACTGGATACGGTTAGAGCTGCCTGTTTAGTTACAATTTAAAAAGAAGACTTTGAGTCCCGCCTCAAGCATGGAATGAGGGACAGAAAGATTGGAAGACATGTGGAGGACACACACATGCACACACACACAGATCGGGGTCATATGAGGTGGAGATTTGGGCTCAGACTTTTAGATCACTGGCTTCTCTTCCAGAGGATGCAGGTTTGATTTCCAGCACCTACATGATGGTTCACAACTAGCCGTGGCCTTTGCAGGCACCAGGCATACACACACACACACACACACACACACACACACACACACACAGTACACATATACATGCAGACAAAACAACCTGAGATGTAAATTAGAAAAAAAGACACGGAAGTAGGAAGTGGTACAGATGGGGGAAGTGGGAAAGGTATGTAGGCAGGGAACTGAAGATGAGTAGGTCCATAACACATTGCATGCATGTATACAACTTTTTAAAAGTCAACATAATTGAGAAAATATTTTTAAAGGTCCCCTTAGAAAGCAGTTGTGTTCCCTCAGTCTCAGCACAGTGCCTAAAAGGCTTTGTCCCTGTGTTTGGGTCCAGTGCACAGATGAGAGGCGTTTGGGACATCTCCGCTGTGGCAGAGGAGCGTAGCACATGTGAATCGCCTCGCCTGCAGGGTCTGTTCCTGACAGCCCTCAGGTTTATTTGGCACCAAGGGTCCTGTCTCTCTGCCTCATTTTTCTTCCTAATGACTTCCCAGGGTCTTCTCCATGCTCCCCGGGTCCACCCTTCTCATCTCCAAGTCCCTGGACAGGGGTACCACTGAAGGCTCACACACCACATGTCTAAACATTTAAAAAGTTATAAATCAAGCTAATACACTGCCAGGCGAAATGTGCTTTTTCCTTTACTTTGACAAATATTCCTCGGTAACAATAAAACAGAAAAATAAGCTTAAAACCTATTGTTTTCGTATGTCTAAAAGTTGGCAAAACACCAAAGATGACTCAATTTAATTATTATTGCTCATTTGGGATTTGCTGTGGATGGGCCAGCAGCTTTTGGATGAGCCATAAAATAAAGATATACACAAATCATGACCTGTGGCACTCACACACCAAGATTTATTTTTCAACCCTTAACTTCAGTAAATACTAATTATGTTGCAATCAATATTCCTCATATTAATTTTATTTTATTGACAGTAACGGTCTCAATCACAGACTGAGAAATGCTTCCTGGAAAGTTCCAGATAGTAAATATTTTAGAGCTGCATGCCACATGTTTTTTCCCCTTTCTATGTGCAGCTCAAAAGCTGTATCGACTGTGTAAGAAAATAGGTATACTGTATACTAGCAATGGGTACATGTAGGCAGGAGGGTCAGATGTTCAAGGTCATCCGAGGCTACATACTACATTTGAGCCTCTCAAAAACAATTAAAACAAAAGAACGGGAAAAAAATTAAATGAAAAAGAGAAAAGAAAAAAGGAAATAGGTATGGCTGCTTCCGCAAAAGTTTGAGAATTAAAAAAATAAAAAGCTAATTATCACCATTACCTGATTCCAGATGTCTTTATGACCGCAGAAGCAAACCCCTTACCTGTTAAGCAGTCACTCACTGCCCCCTCCTCTCTCAGCCCCTAGCACTGAGGGATGCTTGTTATTCGTATTTTACACAGATAGAATCAGAAAGTTGAAAAAAAAATGTTGGTTTGAAGTATGGAGTTTAGTTTGGCGGTCATAGATATAAAGAATTTTTGAAATGTGGAAATTATAATATACTCTGATAAAAATGTAAATTAAAGTGGAATGTAGAGCTTAAGAAACCAAGTTTGTCAGAAATTTTCATGCGTCTTAATTTAAATGTTGTCTGTCAGAGAATGAAAGCCACCAGAAGACCGCAGTTGGCCACGAGGCCGATGACAACCTGTTACAAGCAGCACTCTTGACCTCTGTGAGAAGCAAGCTTCTGTCCTCATGTGTAAATGCTTTGTGTTCACAGTGAGTGTGAGCTCCTTCAGTCACGAACTGGATCAGGAAGGGCAAATCACACACACACATGCACATGCACATACGCATGCACAAACACACACACACACACACACACGCATATGCACACACATGCACATGCACACACATGCACATGCACACACATGTGCACGCGCGCACACATACACTCACAAACACACACACACATGTGCCCACACACACGCCCACACATGCATGCGCACACACACGCACAGACACACACACAGGTGCACACACACATGTGTGCACATACATACACACACGCACATGCATGCTCCCACACACATGCCCACACATGCATGCACACACACATGCACAGACACACACATGCCCACACATGCATGCACACACACATGCACAGACACACACATGCCCACACACGCATGCACACACACAGGTGCACACACACACACACACACACATGCACACACACGCACAAACGCACATACGCACGACAGCTGCAGGTCCTAACGAGCAGGAAACCTCTGCTCAGCCCTTCTTTTGTCTTTTTCCCTTGGCTGACTTCTCGTCCTACTCAAATCATTCCCCAAATCAGAAGCACGTTCATTCATCTCCAGCATTGGCAACAGTACATCCCGTGCATGCTCTTGGCATGCAGGAATTTTGTTTCAAAAACTTAGGGAAAGAGGTTTGGAGAAGCATTTCCCTGGCGCCTGAATGATGTTAGTGATGAGAGACCGTGTTTAGGTCTATGGGTTACACTGTATTGCTTACTGGTGTGATTGATGGCTTCTACTGTAAGTGTGTGCATTTGAATGAGAGACTCATGTGCCTTTCTGAACTGTTTGAGTGAACAGCAGAGCCCTCTTTCTGGGTTCCCTTCCACAGATGGCTTTACCCCTTCTCAGCGGCAAATGCCCCACCATGTTGATGGACCCTCAACTCCTTGCATTCCTCAAGTTTGGTGGCAGCCTCATGCCATAACTCTGTTATGCCGGATCTTTACCATGTCATGTTGTAGAGGGAGACTATGACAAATGTCTGGCCTCATTTTTTTTTTGTGCTGTTTCAGCATTACATTCATATTGTTTTCTATTGCTTAAAAATCAAGACAACTGAGAGCCTTGCCCAGGACACTGAAGATCAATTTAACCAAGAACATCCAGGGAGTCCGGGCCACCAGCTACCACCAGCACTGTAACTTCAAGCTCTTCGCCTGTCTCAAACTTAAAAGGCCTTTGATTTCATCGCTACTCTGTGTCTAGAACTCAGAAACGGGAAGGAAAAAAGTGGCAGGGAGAGGTGGGGGAAGAGATGCAGAAACCAAAGCCCACCACTGCCAAAATGGAGCAAAGAGACTGAATGACTCCCTGTGGTCTCAGATTTACACTGCTCCCGCCTTAATAGTTTGTCCCCACTCAAGCCTTATGCCGTTTCTTGCCAAGTCATGGATGAGCAGCCTGCCTTATCTCCGGCCCTACACATGCACGGGCCTGATAACTCTAGGTTGATGAGGCAGACTTGCTGAAGACCCTGCCCACAGTAACACAGCAGAAATACAGTTCTCAAACCCATCATTTATGAAACTGCTGTCAGGAGCCAGGATAAGCTCAGAGGGAGTTGCCAAGGCAGTCTCTGAGGACCCAAGTGTTTATCCAAGTTGGCCCATGGTCTCCACGCTTTCATTAAAAACTCCACTTCCTTCTTCTAAGTAGTTGACTTAAGTAGTTAAAGCTCCAGGTAAGCCGAAGAGAGCTGAATCTAATCTACCTTTAACAAGGACCCATGTTTAACAAATCTTCCTGGTTCCCAGCCATTTAGGGAATGTCCCCCCTCTGTTGTTGGGCCGTGTTTTAGTTACAGCTGTCTTACGTTGGCATATGCTCATGGCACACAGTGACAAATTTTCCTCTTCAGGAACCAACATCAGAGTGGCTATGCTCTGGGCACAGTCTCTGTTAGAATTAAGACAAAGTGAAGTACGATAGAATAGTGAAGTAAGGGTTAAGAGACACAGGCTCTCAGCCAGCTTTGTGTCATGGAAATTGTAGAACTGAGTGTGATGGGAAGTCTCTGGGGAATTTAGGGGATTTCTCAGGGTCCCCCACCCCAACTCTACAATTCCATGGCGCTTCTCAAGGAGACAGCATCGGAGAATTTGAACAATTTGTCCCTTTTTTTTCCCTGTATCTGGATCTCTGCTGTCTATCTATAATCTCTTGGTTTGTCTTGTCTCTCTGTCTGTCTGTTAGTTGCTCATAAACAAGCAAACCCCTCAGGGCTTGTGAATTTCCAGCCTTGGTTCTGGTGACCATGTGATATGCTGCTGGTTTATTTCTGGGACTTGTCTCCATTTTAACTACATTAAATGTGGTTTTGTAAGACTCATATTCTGTTCTGATTTTAGATGTTCCTAACTTTTTTTTTTTTTAAATACACAGACCTCATTCAAGAAATACACAGACTCATTCAAGAACTTTTAACTTGACTTGTTCAGTCATTTGGCTAAAAGGAGCATGCAAGTTCCTGCCTAAGAATGGGGGTGGGTGTAAGTTTTCTTGACTCTTCTGTACTTCCGAGCATCACATCATCGTGACCGTACTTCAGGTGAAGTAAAGCTTAGCTGAGTATAAAAGTGATTTTCTTTTCTTTTAGGCTTTTAGGATGGTTGGGCAAGTAATACTAAATGTAGTCTAACGCCCCATCCTTACCTCTTTTCCCCAGTGGTAGCCTAACTGGGTTTTTTCTCCATGCATGCCTCTGAGAGTCTTTATTCCCAAACTCTAACACCCTTGCTAGTGTTTGCCCAGGTGGATCCCTGCTAGGATGGGAGACAGCAACTCGGAGGAAGGACTGCGGGCAAGGTGGAGCAGTATAAGAAACCCCAGTCTCAGAGATGGCTTTAACCTTGTATGGAGGGGCAAAGTGACATATCCCTACCCTTCCATGTGGTTTCTTAGATGCTGACGGTCTTACAGACAGACAGAGGAGCACTTGGTCCCATGAGTCAGCTAGCACTTTGGAGTAGCATTTGTGACAACATAGACAGAGTGGAAAGGTCATCTGACGCTATGTTTTTATCCGTGAAGGAGGCTTTAGTGAAGTTCAAAGTGAAGTTCAGCAGGGGGCAGTGAAACTTGTGAGAATCTCATTTAGTTTTAGATCACGGGCTCTCAGCCTTCCTAGTGTCTGTGACCCTTTAATACAGTTCATGTTGTGGTGATCCCTCAGTCGTAAAAGTATTCTATTGCTACTTCATAATTGTAATCTTGCTACTGTTATGAGTCACAGGGTAAATATCTGACATGCGGGATACCTGATATGTGACCTCTGTGTGAGTCGAGATCCACATGATGAGAACTGCTGTTTTAGATCATCAGTGACTGATATGATGACGATACGATGACGACGAGGTTGACTGGGAGATCCTCAGTGATCATGGATGTGGTCGCTTTTTAAGCATGGGGTCCAAGATAGCTCTTGTCCTCTTCTTTCAAGGTGTTTGTTGTTGTTGTTGTTGTTGTTGATAACCACAGATGTACATTCTGCCTTTTCCAAGTTTCTCCAAATGAGCAATCAAGAATCGTAGACTTTGTGTACTCCCCTGGAGTTTTGGTCTTAAAATAAACTCTGGTGCCTGATGAGTCACGAATCCGGGGACAGTCAGAATCGCTTCCATTCCTGTGTGTCCTTTGATCATTTAGAGTCTTGGAAGACACTGATGGTCCACAGCACCGGAAAGTATCCCAGACTCTCAACTGAACATTTAACTTCTCTCACTATGATTATTAGAGTGGTCCATACACGTTTGTTCCGTGTGGGAGCTGGTTCATCACATCAGTCTCCCTCTCCCTCAGAAGCCAACTCAAACATCAGCTGAAGGAGTTTCCTGTCCAGAGTCACGAGTCCCGGTTTGAGAGGGGGTCTCACATCACAGCAGCAGGAAAAGAAATATTAACATGAGCAAGCCTTGGCCCCAGAGACAGCAAGCTGACAGCTCCCGATTGAATGTGGTTTCCTCCCTTCCAGACACATGGTTAGGGATCTCCAGGGACTACCTGCAGACATTGGCCATCCAGAGAGAAAGCCCTGGCTGGCGCACTTTGCTGCCGGAGGCTTGCAGAAACAGACACAGGAGACAGACTGAGAGCATGCACATCAAACTGACCAGATTTATCGATCCCTCAAGGTAAATCGCCCTTGAGTTGCAACTCAGCACTTCCCCTTGCAGCTATGCTTCCCTTGTAGAGACAGCTTTTGGAATAGGCAGCTTACATGCCAAGACGAATGGGGGGAAATAAATACATGTAATAATTAAACATTTAATCACAGTGTCCAAGATGGCCAGTGCCACTGATAAAAGGAGTCACGCTGATGCTGCCTGGGTATTTGGAAGGGTTGATAGAATATGTACTCTAACATGAGAAGGGCTTAGAATTTTATTCTGTTCCTGTGAGTCATAACTATTGCTGGGCAAACCATGTTGCCTCTCTGTCTTTGGAAATGAAAATTCCCATTCTTCGCTGCTCCAGTGGTTGTGAGACCAGAGTGAGGATTCTTTCACTCCAGTCTGTGGTAAGTGGTTCATGAGTGTCCATTGTCTTCGTTCTTGTAAGGTTCTTCCCAGGATCTAAGCTTGAGTCTTGACTGCCCCGGATCTGTTACGTGTAACACAACCCAATCTGTGAACTTATCGAGAAAGGGTGAGATAGATGCAGGTCTCCTCTGTCACAAACTTGTTTTTATCAAATGCAAGAATGCACTCTGCTCTCAATTCCCTGCTCTTTCTGTTCCTACTCTTCAGAACATTAAGTTAGACAAATTAGTGTCCTCAGCCATACATGGAATCAATTGTGTTTTGCTGAACGGAGGCACAAGAGTTACAGTGACTTGCCTAACATCACACAGCTTATTAGTGACAGAAAGTGGCCGCAATCTGTATCGTTTCTCTCTGCTCTGAGTTTCCTATGAAGCCATACTGACTGTCTTCACGGGACTG
>JADRCC010577693.1:12751-33278 GCA_019843855.1 Hylomyscus alleni
AGGGGAGTGGTGTTCTTTAGAGAGCATTGCACCTAGAATCTCAGGTCATATATCTTTCCTGAACTCTGACCTTGCTGTATTTGCCCTCCTTTAGGAGATCTAGATGCCTTGGGCCCTTTTCCTCCTCCTCCTCCTCCTCCTCCTCCTCCTCCTCATCATCATCATCATCATCATCATCTTCCCCCTCCTCCTCATCTTCCTCCTCCTCCTCTTCCACACCTCCTCCCCCTCCTCCTCCTCCCCTCTCCTCCCCCTCTTCCTCCTCCTTCCCCTCCTCCTCCTCCTCCTCCTCCTCCTCCTCCTCCTCCTTTTTTTGTCTTAGAATAGGCTTCTCCATTACCTCCAGTACAGAGGTGTTAGCCTCTCAGCAAAAAGATGCAGACATGAACAACACAATTGGAGGAGGAAGCACACAAGTGAAATGAGAAATGCAAGAACACTCTGAGTGATTCTAGTGAAGTCTAGAGAGGGACACAGGAACAAGAAGACCACTTTTAACTTATTTGAACCAAACTAGGGCAGGACTTGAACAGGGTTAAAAAATCAGCTCAACCCTAATCGCCATCTCCTCCCCTCTTAGCACCTTCTCCCTCAAGCCAATCAGATGGGAAGGCCTGCAGGCCAAAGGCAGAATTGATTTTTTTTTGTTGATAGCCCTACTGTGTGATGGTTGTGTTTGGGAGGTCATTTAGAGCACAGAAGAAGTCTGCTCAGCTCCTGGCACCAGCAGCTGCCTTCTCCTCATGACTCTTTCACATCCAGAGTCAACAGTGGCCTCCCACGTGCTTTTGTATAGACCACAATTGTTAAATGATTGGTGAAAGCTATAAGGTTAATTATTTCCTAAAACATTAAAATGGTGTTAGCTAGGCATAGGAGGGTATGTAATCTTAGCACGTCAAAGGCTGAGGCAGGAGGATCAGGGTTTGAGGCCGGCCTGGATTCTATTGAGAGTACCAAAACAAAATTCCAGTTTTAGTCTCTATAAATAAAATTACACATGATAAGAGCCACCATCATTTATTTCCCTGTTGTCCCTAGCTTCTCTCTTTCTATAACAATGTTGAGCAACTTCATAACTTTAATAGAGACCATATAGCCTACAAAGCTAAAGATATTAACCAGCTGACCCTTGGCAGAAAAACTGTGTTGATGCCTTCTGCAGGATTCTCTGAACATCTATCTGTTCAGATTCTAACCTTTCCAAAGGACACTGTACTTTCTTTCCTACTTGCCCAAGCAGGCAAGCAATACAATAAGGGTTAGAGTCTTATTATATTAAAGCACACAATCTGAGGACCTGGGGACAGATAGAGGTCATTTCGTGACACTACTGTCTCTATGACCCAATCTGCTATGGGCCCTGCTGGTCCCTTCATATTTGGAGGACTTGAGTCAGGTGAATTCTACCCTTTTCAATCAAGCGAACTTAAATTCATCTACCAGGTACTCTGAGAGTCAAGGCAAAAGCCTGTCCTCTGTGAGTAATTCCTCTAAGCTGTCAGGATGTGCTGCCAGTCCACCCTGTGAGAGCCTGTACAAGACAACAGATTAACCATTAGAGTAGATATGTTGAAAATATACAGCTTCAACCTTTCCCTGGCTAGCTCAGAGCGATGTACAGATGATTATTTCAACCGTCAGCTGCCGCATAGATTTAAACCCCCACATAGTAACTCCTGGATTCGTCTGCCCCTTGTCAAACTGGCATAGCGTTAGTTGTGGGATACATGGTGTGGCAGTTTCACTGCGAATCCAGAATGATCCAGACGGCTGCTGTCTCTTTGTTAACAGGAAGCCAAACTGATGAGTTTGTAATGCGTTTCTTATCGAAGATGGTTTCAGAGAAGAAAATGCACCCCATCAGTTTGGCAAGTATTTCATAGAGGCCAGATTATGGGCTTTAATCAGAGGACTGACATTATTTTCTTGAAGAAAAAGACAACCCAGCATCCATCCCATTAAAATCATCTCATGCCAATGAATTATGTATTTATGAATTTATAATTATCCTTGATTCTTTCCTTCCTGCTGCATCCTTAATAAAATCATCAGCTGGAGCCTACAGAGTGATGACGTGTAATACAGGAGCATATTTATTTATTTATTTATTTATTTATTCATTTATTTAAAGGTTAGTGCAGACATTTTTGAGCCTTGTGTCTAAAACCATTATTATAAATGGCAGGGTTGCATTTCTCAGCTCCTACACTTAACAAAGACACAAAGAAATGTAACAGAATGTGAGGTACATGAAAACAGACTTCCTTCTAATATGGCTTATTATTATGTAGGTTTTATTTATATTATCATGAAGAAAACCCTGTTAAGATGCCAGGCGCTGCTTTTCGTACATCTAAAGGACTCACATGGGTAACTGAAGCTCCTAGCTTACTGCTGGCCATTTTCTTTTCCTGCCTGTTACATTCCATGGCTAAACACTGGCATTAAACCTTGTTTACTGGGTCATCCTTTAAAAAAATGAGATTTTCTTCATTATGACCTTTCTTCTATTTTTATTATTTAAAGATATTAGATGATATTCTTGACTCCTGAGATTTCAGATATGCTCTTAAAACTGGCTGCACCCTCTCCCTAGCCTGGCCCTGCCCATTTCTCAAGGGCATTCGAGTTGCTGTTTCCACCACCCAACAGAATGGTATGAGGTAAACATAACCAGTGGGTTATTTCTTTGGATCACTTCACGCTGTGTGCATGAGATTGCTAAGGACAGCCTTTGCAACACAAGCTTCCTCCTGGGTTTACAAATTGTCAGCTATCCAAAGGAGTGGAGAAAGGATCATGCTGCCTAGGAACCTGAGTCTTGCCACCTGCCCAGGGTGAGAAACAGAAAAGCGAGATGGTGTCAGGCCTCTTGCAGACAACAGTGCAACCCCACGTCAACCACTCCCAGTTACTGCTATGCTGGTTTACATTTCCATTTTGGGTTGCGAGTTCCTATTAGCTCCTATGCTTTGACTGATATCTCACCTTTTTTTCTGCTTTGCCCCTCCCCCTAAACAGCTTCACATTCATATGAGTAGCAGATGTCAATCATATTTTTATTTCCATTTTCACTTTGCTGTTTCTGTGGTGAAAATTAGTGCTTGGTGCACTGATTCTGCCTTCTAAGGACTAGCCCTGAATTCAACTGTGTCTACATAGAGCTGTTTTCTAAACCATGTATTATACAAATAAAGATCATTAATATTACCATTATCAGGTCATCCATAAACACCATATCTGCTATGGAGTCCATTGTGTCAAGAGCCCCTAGAATCCTAATATGTATTCCAGATGGTTAACACGATATTTCTCTGAAACTCTGATAAAAGCAAAATGCATGGATTTTTTAGTGCAATCCAGGTACCCAGTGAAAAATGTCCTGACAGAGCCCTTTAGAAATATGGGATGTTTTTAACCTTGGGAGGCGAGGAACAGTTGGGATTGTGATTTTACACTAAACACAACATTTAGTATGGTATGTTTCTTAAGGACATAGTCGCCTTCTAAAGACACTGCTGAATGATCAGATCATCATCCCTCTACACTATAATTTATTGTCAGGATACATCCTGTACAGCATTTTAAAAATACAAGTGTGTAGTGGGCTCCTTGCTCAGCACACTGTGAAAAGAAGTTGTGGGGTGTAGATCCTTGGGCTTAAAAAGTTACAGAGGTGCTCTGGTCTCATCTTCTTTGGGTTCAAGACTGCATTAAAATCACAACCAGAAGCAGATCCTGTGTCTGCTCACTGGATTCAGATCATTAGCCACCAGAACCCTACCCATCAAGGAGAACTAGATGATAGGGGACCTTGGAAGTACTTCTCTTGCCTGAGCGACACCCTCAGTGTGTGTGTGCGTGTGGGTGGGTGGGTGCGCGAGTACATGGGCAGGTGGGCAGGCAGGCAAGCAGGCAGGTGGGTGGGCGGGCCAAAGGTCAACATTAACTGTCTTTTTTAGTCTCTCTCATCTTAATCTTTCTTTCAAGTTCAATGATCTGGCTAGACTAAGCTGACCAGCAGGTCCTATGGATCCTTCTGCTTCTGCTGTTGCAATGCTGGGATTACAGGTACATAGCAGCATACCCGACCTCTGAGGCAGGCTCTGGGAGGTAAACTTTGGTCACCATGCTTGTATGTCAAGAACTCTGCTAATGGAACCATCACCACAGTGTTCTGAGCCTCTTTGGGGTTCTGGTTTCAAAATAGTTACTGGGCATTATAAGATCTATTGTCTTCCTTGCTGTAAAGCAGAGATCACGAGCATGACAAACAAATGTAGTCACTGGTATGCTCTGCTTAGCCCCATCCTGCTAATCCAGGGAATTTTGTAGAGGGACAAATTTTTTTTTCAGCCAGAAATTTACTCACATGGATTTCTAACTACATTTAAAAATCTTGCAAGAAATCAGGTATTCAATCTAAGAAAGTCTCTTGTCTCATAGGATATGGGTCTTGCAAATGGACAAGTCCCCACTGCTGTATATAGCACCCTGCTGCAAAGGCGGACAGGCCTCATGAGGCCTTTCTTTATGCACAACATTCCCAAGATAGGGCAAATTCTTAAGGCATGATATATCTGTACTTGTCAGCTGGTACTGTGTGGCAAGAAGGGTACAAGCTATGTACCAGGACTGGAAAGCACCCCACTGGCTCCAAACCTATGCATTGGAGGCTTACAAAGTTCCAATTGGCTTTCCTATGCGATGCGAACAGTCCAAGTACTTAGGTCCTAGTGATATTCTGAGAATGGGTGGAAATTGCGCAAAGTGTATTGACTTGTCCGCTTGTTGTACTCTTGCTAAACTTTCTCCACCACTGTTTCCTTGGCTTGAGGAATAATTTGCAAGTCTGTTATGGGATCCTCCACATTGCATGCCTATCGTCCTGCAGTGGCTGGGCACTCTATTTAAATTGGTTCCTATTCTCTTTCTGCCTCCTGTAGGCAACTGATCCTTCGTCCAACTGGGAGAATGAGTTGGGTATCCTGTACCACCCTCATCCTTTGCATTATTCAACAGTCGCCTTTGAACCATATTTGTGTGGCCCCAGTGAACTGTGCAGGCCAAGTAATTAGGTTTGCTAAGTGTCATAAAATAAAGCAAGCCAGGAAACTTTTCAATGGGCTCAACTGGAGGAGGCTGTGACAAATGAAACTCAGATGGAAAGAAACATGGAGAAACCCCACTGTTTCCTCTAAATTGCAGGAAATTTGTGCTGTCTGACTGGAAGGGGCCTTTTTTTCCTGGATTTCTGGTGGGAGCCCATGGGATGATGGACATACATTGGCAGCGCAGGCAAGTAAAGGGATGGGGGAGGTGATACCTCCTTCCCAATGTCTACTGAGCCTTCAAGAAACAAGCTACCGTCTCCCTTTCCAGAAAGCGTTCCTAGATGAGGTAGACTGTCTTTCTTTAAGATTTTCTTGGCTCTTCTCATATTACTCCCTGTCATCTCCTTATTTAGTTCTGTTATTAACTTGTTTCCTGTTTTAACTCGTCGTGTGCTGCTCCCCAACTAGTCCCTCTAATGTCATTATGCATATCTCACACATCGATGACTCTCACACAGGCTTGAGCCCCTGGTGAGGTTTCTAGTAAATTGATCCTAGTGACTAGAGCTAGCTTGGCAGAGGAAAGTAGTAAAGTCTTGTGGTCAGGAGCTTTGGCTTCTTGATCCAAGGCCTAGATCTCATGTGTGGCATCAGCAAGACACTTCCCACCCTAGGAGTTTGGAGTTCATTAAATCTAAGACCTTCCTAAATCTGCTTAGTGATGATTTGAGCCTGAACGCTGTCTCCTATTATGTGGGAAATATCATTGGAGCCAGCCATGGACTAAAGGCCTCATAACTAGCCAGCCACAAAATAACTCTCCAATACTTCCTACCAGACTCAACATAGAAGGTTACAAAAGAGACAAACAAAGACTGCTCTTCCAGGGAAAGTCTGATTTGTTTTGGTGATTAAAATCCTGGCTTCCAAGGAAATTGAACCAGGGAAATTTGTAGAATACCAATGTTTGAGCCTCATGCCTGTCTATTCAACCAAAACTTTGAGAACACTGGGCTGAGGATGAAGTTCAAGAGTAGAATAATTGTCTAGCAAACACAAATTCCCAACATTTCCTTAATACATACATATATACATACATACATGAATGAATGAATGGATGAATGAATGAAGTAATAAAAAGTAATGAATAAGTAAATAAAGTAGTAATTAAACAAAACCTCAAGACTTGGCTTTTTCTTGTACTTTCCTTTTAAATCCCCAAAAAGACGTTCAATAAGAGAGAATAACAAGTTTAGCTTGATAAACAAGATGGATTTACCCCACAAATATGTAATACACACGTTATATAAAGCTAGCCATACAAAAGTTATATGAAAATGTCTCATCAGAGCTCAATACACACCCCAGAGCTCAATACACACCCTCGACCCAGTGTGTTGTTCACCAAAAGCTTAGAGACAAGAATGGGATGGGAAGACATACCAGCCTGGGCTTCTGTGTGCCCAGAGGTCATGGTCTTCTGTGCATACACACAGTGCAGGGGAATGGTGCAGAAAGGGACAATAACAAAGTGTGGAGAGAGCAGGCAGGCAGAAGCAACAAGTTGAGCAAAGCAAAGACATGGAAAATACTAATGTAAGAACTCTTAGAAAATCATTGTGACTAGAGCCACCAGGGTACTTCAGCACAAAGCTAAAGGGACAGGGATAGCTACATACTATAAAACTTCACATCCCAAATGACAGACTTTGGACAATATCTGAGCAAGTCAGATCATCTTAAACTTTTCTTCCTTTATTATAGTTGGTGGAAGTAAACACATTGGAGAAAATGATGAAAACCTGTTTAGCTCAGCCTACTTCCTTCAAAGTTACCCTTGTAACTTTGTTCAAGGTAAGGCATATTAGAAGTACATACAACCTAAATGCAGGGGTCTGATTCTGCCATGGACACTTTTTATCCCGAGAAGGGGAACTGATGGCAAGATAAAGTTACTGAATGTCTTGGAGAAGGGCTCTGTGGGTTATAGGATGCTGATGCCTTCCAGAGTAATCTACCTAACCTTGACTCTAAGCTGGTTATTTCCTGTCTTCAGCTTTGAGTCGGTCCTGACTTCTGGGCCAAGATCTGGAAGGGAGGCCATCAGGGAACAGCTTTTACTGAAAACTAATGACAATTGTTTCCTCAAAAGTCATTGTCAACAAAACCAGTTCTTGGAAGTAGAGTCCTGGACAGGGAGCTGCTTCCCCAGCTGCTGCTGTATGGCTGGGTCGGATCAATAACACTTTGTCATGGGCCCTTTGAAAACCACACAAGCAAGGCAGAGTGTACAGCATTGGCCAGCACCCACCACCTGCACCTGCAAGTTTAAAAAGCCCCAAGCAGAAATGTCCTAAAAGACTCTCAAAGTTAATGATTTAAAATTATTCATTTACAATATAAGTAAAGTATATCTTCCAAGTTTCTAACAGGTAGAATACTAGAGAAAATAGGTAAATTATTCTCTTTAGGGTATATTTGACTGTTCCTTTTCTACAACCTCAATAAAATGCCTGTCCTGAATAGGGCAGTATTTATCACATGTTGTAGTTTTCTTTCTTTCTTTTTTTTAAAGATGTACCTGTGGTTTAAAAAATAAATTTGAAAGTAGGCTATACATAAGGACAAAAGAAATAAACAGATGTTGCCTATAGGTATGTTTTTAAAAATTATTTATTTAATATTTATTTTGATAGTCATATTTGGCTCATTGACAATGCCCAGGTTGAAAAACGAATCAATTTTCTTAAAAATATTTTTTTTCTGAAATCTAAAACAAGATATAAAAATAAACCCTTATCAAGCAGGGCAGTGCACTTGGAAGGCAGAGGCAGGCAGATTTCCGAGTTCAAGGCCAGCCTGGTCTACAGACTGAGTTCCAGGACAGCCAGGGCTACACAGAGAAACCCTGTCTCGAAGAAAACAAACAAACAAAAAACAAAAAACAAAACAACAACAACAATAATAAACCCATATCTCATTTGTCAGGATTTAGTTCTGGCCCCAGAGAGAAAAGAAACACCCTTTGGTGAACATGAATTCTAACTTGGTAATTCTCTGTAAGACAGTATCAAGTTAGATTTTCAGTTGACTATTAATCCAGTCCATTTATTAACTCTATAAACACACCCTCCATATCCTGATATGTACTGTGGGAATTAACCTGTATAACCAATAGATTAAAGATATTGCCATACCGCACAACAACAGTGGGATGGTGGAGGGGAGGCAATTGGAGGCTGAATCTGCTTTCTGGGTCTTTGTCTTTTGAAAATAGAGTGAATGTTTATTTAGCTGGAACTTTCTCCAAGTGAGCATTAGGCTGGGCAAATTGGATTTAAAAGAAATACTGCAAGTTGAGAGGTGTTGTTTTAGTGGAGGTATATCTCTTGCAAAAAGAGTTTCAGATATCCATCTTAGAGAAATAAAGGGGAATCAAGAGAAAGAGGAAAGGCAGGAAGTGAGGCAGGACGATAGGCATTTAGATGCCATCTGGTGGGAGCATTTCATTTATAGTGTTGCAGCGCCACCTTCTGGTCACCTCACATTTCAAGCCTTCCTGATTTGAGGCCATCTATCTCACAATCTAAGCATAAATGTGCAGCTGTACAGCTGTATTTCTCCAGCGCCGCTATACATAAGAATTTTATTGCCCGTCAGCAGATTTCTAACACATTGGTTGAAGTTTAATAATATTCTATTACCTGAAGTATAGGTTATATAAAAACCTAGCATGCTAATTGTTGACAAACCAATTCTAATACACAAAGCACTGTAACTCAACCAGTAAATACCCAAATACATCAACAGAGAGAATTCCTTTTTGTTCTAACAGTGTGCTATTAATACAATAACTGATCACTTAACATGAGACTTACAATCATGCATTTCAAAATATGGAGGAATCAGGGGCAAGGCATTCCCTTAGTAACTGAGCCTCCTCCTTTATTTACAATTGAGAAAGAAAGAACATTGCCCCCTATTTTTGGAGAACAGGTACCTCGACCACAATCCCATATGGGAAATATGTTGATATAGCAAGTCTGAGTTATCAATACCTTATAGGTTTTTATATAAATACCTTCCATCTATAAGATGTTATATTGTTTTACATGGCAATGAGGAAGTTGTGGAAAAGGTATGTCACTGATGCTGTGGGCAGAGAAACACTACCTGCCATTTTTTCTGGGGATGGGGTGGAGAAGATCACACGGATGTGATTGCAAAGGAACACAATAAAGAGGAGAAGCTGGGATGTGAGAGTGTGTCTGATTATATCTGCAAAGGAACCTGTGAAATAAATTAACACCAAGTACCCATGAGAAGTGGATGGTAGCTCCACGGCCAGTGGTCGCTGTGCATCAGGGAAGGCTTCTGTTCAGTAATAAGAGAACTAAAGTGCAGGCAGGCTGTGAAACTGTTGGTGATAACTAATGGCCACGCCATTTAAGACTCAGATTAGATCTCTAACGGGGAAGGGGTGAATATAAGAATAACAAAAGGCTCTAAAGGACAGAAGAATGCAAGGGGGTTTGAATTTCCACTCAGAAAAAAAATAAACCCCAAATGAGATCAAAGAGTCCCAGGAAATGAAAAAATGACAATTCCTCTGTCGCTCCTGATCCGATCTCAAGCCACACTATCACATGATGATGGTCTGGGGCTTTAGGGGAGGGGGGAACTGCTCTCCCGGTGTGAGGAAGCATAGGAACACCATGACCCAGTCAGCCGAGGGAAACATACTCTAATTTCAAAAAGTTATTGAGATTTAATCTCTAACAACTACAAAAATAGTTCAGGCAACAACCAAAAGGGTGGTTCTAAATACACAGAAGCAAATGTGTCTGTGTAAAAAATTGCTTTATATCCTCCCCACTGTCTGAGTAAGGCACTTGGATCAAGAGAATCAAGTGTCAGAGGGCCTGACTTGAGCACATAGTCATTCCCACCAGCTACATGGGAATTCAGTCAGGAAGGTCATAAACATAGGCAAATGGTGCCATTTGTCTACCATATGGCCTGGCAATACAGACTTAGCACAGGAGTTCCCAGGAGGCGTGGAAGAGTGGAAAAGGTGGGTGGGTAGGGGTTCTAGAGGGGTTTTGAGCTCTCAAGATTTAAGTTGTGTGTTGACTCTACTTAGCCAGTGGGATAAATCAGTAGGGTCTAGGCAACTAGCTACAACTGGAGCAAGCCTTTCCTTAGGGGAAAAGTGGGTGACTTACAAACCAATGAGGAATAATAGATAAAAACCAGCGTGTTTGTATTAGGAAACTGAAGTCTGGATTTGAAGGACCTCAGCATGACATCATCCTTGAAGTAGTGAAATCTTGCCTTTCCAATACACTTCTCTACCCACAAAGACTCAGGCAACCCAGTGACAAACAAGGAAGGGAAGACAGCAGCATCTTCAGATCAAACACAGAGTCCAAACACCACATGACTGTCAGTGGAGAGAATCAGAGAGCTGTATCCTTCTCAAGAAACAGAGATCAGTTCTAATGATCTGAGAGTTGTCCAGCAACTTAATGAACCAGCTATTCAGGCACAAATACATTCTTCACGACAATATAAGGAAACAGGAAGAAACGTATGCTCAATGAACCATATAAACACACGCTTGACAGTTTCCATGTCACTCCCAAAGTGTCTGCTGAATTCCTACTATGTTCTTGGCTACTGTGTGTTGTATGACAGAGTTCAGGGACCGTTGATTTCGTTTCTATGAAAACTCATGAAAGCTATACTATGTTGGATTTCTCTGGACATTTAGAGGCTTTCAGAGGAGACTCACCAATTCTGACTTGAGGTTTGGGTACAGCCCGTCAAGGTAGCTTGCCAGAGTTGGCAATACTTGAAAACTGAACGGTGAAAGCAGTGTCAGCCAAAGTCTCCCTGACAGAGTTAGATGGTAAGCATTTTGGTGTTCAGGAACAAATTTTTGTTGGATCTACTGTTTTGCTTCAAACCCCAAATGTAGCCAGGAACAGTTGGTAAATGAATGAGGGTAGCTGCATTGAAGTGGAAATTCACTCATGAAAGTAGCTGAAGGACCAGATTTGGCCTTTGGGCCTGGGTTTACTGATAGGTAAGTTTTAATTACCTTGAAGAGGCTAGGGGAAGAATAAGTCACAGGGAAATATCATACCAATGTGTATATCAGAAGGACTGGTTTGGAAGAAACCTAGAGAAAATGTATGCAAAACTATAACTACAGAAGCCCAGTGAGACCAAACTGTGAAGGAGTCTCAATACCATGCTGATAAGTGAAAGCTAGAGATTTTCCTAATGTGACAAGTTACCAGTTGTCAGGAAAGTCATCAAAAGATTTTTTTTAATAGTTGGGCCTAGAGACTCAGACCTATAATCCCATTATCCTCAAGGCCAACATAGAGGGATTGCTAGGAGAACAAGGCCAGTCTGAGATACATGGTGAATTTTAGGACCCAAAAGAACAACTCAAAAGTTCATCATCTTCTTTCTCCCTATTTAAAATGAGATGGCAACAATTAGGAGTTTGTACTTGAAAATAATTTGACTAGGGGATGGGTATTTAGTTCAGCAATAGAGTATTTGCCCAGCAAAAGTTAGGTCCTGGGTTCAATTTCAAGTATGGCACAAACAATACCTTAATAAATATTGTACTATACTATGTTATCCAATTCAGTAGTGGTCTGGGATGAGGAAGACCATTTGAAGGGAAATACTGGTAGATCAAGCAAGAAAGACTGAGCCTTTTGGTTGTTAGCTATCATTGCCTACTAACAAGGTGACAGCTTATGAACTATGGCCCAAAGGCCAAATCAGCTATTATGAGAATAGATGAGAGAACAAGACAGTATGTAGATTTACAGTTTTAAAATGTGTGCAGGTGATCTACTCAACGAATAGTCCTGTCTTTAGGTCAGGCCTACTCAAAGAGAACAGCATAAGGCACAGTAAGGGTCTAGCACTAATATCCCTACCAAGAAACTCAACAAGGGGCAGAGACGGCCAGAGCAAACCAGAGGATGGCGGTAGTGTGAAGCCTTTATACCAACTGTTCCCACAATTGCATAGAGGCAAAGAAACATCATGAAAATGAACTCTCAGAATCTGAAAACAAAGATCTGCCCTGCCACCAGGCAGTGGCGGTGCACAACTTTAATCCCAGCACTTTGGAGGCAGAGGCAGGCAGATTTCTGAGTTCGAGGCCAGCCTGGTCTACAGAGTGAGTTCCAGGGCAGCCAGGGCTACACAGAGAAACCCTGTCCCAAAAAACAAAACAAAACAAAAAATCTGCCCTGCCTTGTCTGTCCCCCTCTGGTTTCCTCTCTGATCTTCCATTTATCTTTCAAGAACATATTGAATTTACTGATTCTCCAGGTCCACCTTAGAGGTGGAAAAGCCACAGATACGGGACTCCAGTATGAGGAGGAAGGCAGAGAGCCAGAGTTCCATTTTTCTGAACATCCCCTACCAGTACCCCAGCAGCAGGGCTGGCCAGGGTACTTATCAGGCACAGACCTTTTGGTCTTGAAAAGGCTCTTGGCCTGAAGATGTGTGTGCCCTTGTTTTGCCCCCCTTCAAACTTCCACAAATTATGTTCTTGAATGAACACTGGGAGGAAACAAAATAAGGCACAGCTATCATGGCTGGGAAGGACCTTTGGGACATTTGGTGGCACTCATTCATTATGTAAAGGCTGGGCACCAGTTGTATGATACAACTATTGCTAACCCTCAAGTCACTGGGATTTAGGTAAGCACATGATGGAGGTAGACTTCCTCTGTCCAGTCTTCCTCAAGGGGAAGAGGCAAGACTTTAGAATGAGCTCATCAGAGAGTGCAGTCCTCCCGGCATTCTCAGCCTAGGCGCCCAGCCAGAGGCCAAGGATTCACAACTTAAGAGCAACACCAAGAAGGTATAGTCGTTCAGTACTCAAATAATTTCGTTCTTTTTTCCTCAGAGGGTTCATTAGAATGCTGGTAGGCAGACTTCAGCATTTTGGAAAGATTCATGCCAGTAAGAGTTGAAATTAAAAAAAAAAAAAAACTTTTGAATTCTACTTCAGTGAGAAAAATAGAGAATGGGAGTTTCAGACTTTCAAGGGATGTTAGATATGACATCTTTCAGTTCTTTTATTTTACACAAATATGACAAAGAATTTCTGGGTATTCAAGATGGAAAGCAACTTCCTAGGGAGACTGTAGCTGCCTCTTACAGCTTTTGTAAGCTTATTTCTATTAAGACTATGATTCCTTGATCTGGAAATTAAGTGAATTGATTCTATTTTAATTTTATAGCCTGTCATGTTAAGCTTTTCAACTCTCAGCTCCCATCCATGGGCTGTCTCTGCTGTAATTGATTAGCCCTTTCATAAGGCTAGCTGGACAAGACTCCATCATGTGAACAAGAAATGCATTAGCTATAGTCAAAGTGCCTACTTATCATTATTGCCATCCATATCATGAAGGATGGTGTTCTTTCAATCTAAGCATCTACTCACTCACTATGTGATTTTGGTCAAGTTCATCTTTTCATGTGTTAATGAATGATGATAATAACAATAATAGATCATAATACTCAACATGTGCAAGGCAATCATCTACCAAAGGAAGAGAAAGAGAGAGAGAGACAGAGAAGGACAAAGAGAGAGAGAATGTATGTGTGCATGCTCTGCACCTATGAATTTCCTTGCGGCCCCAGAGATAAGCCCTATTATTAACTTTATCATACAGATGGGGAAGATAAGAAAGAAAGTCATTTTGGAAATTATTTAGAGACCCCGGGCAGAAATAGATGATGTCTATTCTGAAGCTGCCCAGATGAAATATCACTGTCTTGAGAAGTATCATGTTTCATACCCTCATACAACACTGCTCTTACTGCAGCAATCAGTATCTGCTAAGTTGATACTTGATGACCAAATTAAAACAGGACCACAATGGGACTTACTCCAAAGTTCCCCACCCCACAGATTGTACCCTTCATGTATCTTCCCCTGCTCTAAAGTTACTAGGATTTCAATTTTCAATTGTCAGTGTGGTAAGTTCTCACTGAATAGTGAAGATCCCCTAGAATTCCCACTTATACTGAAACTGGAAGATAGAGAAGATATCCGTCTATATGATGCGAGCTACACCACGATTCCTTTGCCCGTGTGTATATTCTACAATACTTCCTAGATGCATTTCCACCACCTGCTTTTTCATGGCAGGTCACCCTACCTCCTTTTGAAGTAATGCTTGCTTATGGTGCTGGCTTTGAAGCATTCATGCTGGAGGTATTAGCTCACTTCTGAGTGTAGCATGTCCCTTCTTTGTCTTGAGTAGAATGAGCCAAATAACAGCTCTCACAGAAAGTAGGTATAAGCATCTGGCCTTAGAAGTCTCCAGAGAGAGTGTAAAAGTATCACCTAAGTGCTGATGGTAGATTAGATCTGCCTACCTCCCCTGAAGTCATGAAGAGTCCCAAATATCCGTTCCCTTAGCCAGGTAGAGACAGCTGTCTGAAGATGGTGACACTTTCCCAAAGTAAGCCTGCTTGTATGCTGACCCCATCTGCTTCATTCTGTCCACCCTGACTCCTGTGAAAAATATTCAGATCCACTGAAATCAATAAAACTAAATAGAGCATCACCAGTCTCTGGTCTTCTAGGATGAATACTCTATTCATAGTAGGTTCTTCACCTCTCTTGATCTGAAAGAAAGTAACTGGATCTTTGTCTACCCATTTGTTGTTGTCTATTCCTGTGCATCATTTCTAGATCTTCTCTCCCAAGGCTTATCCTCCACAAAGAATGCTGACTGTACACACAAGTTGATAACTTTCAAGTTACACCATTTGTTCCTTATTCCATTTCCCATCTTAAGTTTCTTGGTCATTCTAGCTCTTACATGTGTGTGGATATAGTGTATGGTGTTAGCATCAGAACACCCAAAGCCTGTGGCGATGAATGGGCGGGCCCTGTTGCCAGAGCAACGGCCACCATATTCCCAGAATCCATGGGTCCCGGTGCCCACCTTTACCTGTGTTATTATGTCACAACCCATATATATTCGGGGAACACTCCTGCATCTCTCTCTCTCTCCCCCTCCTCTCTTTCCGTGCCACTTCCTCCACTTCCCTCTTCCTATTAAACCTCCTACACGTGCATCTGTCTAGGCTAGTGTGTTTCCTGATTCGAACGCCGTTGTTTCCATCATATGGTAGGCTGCTCAGAGAGCTTTAGGAGAACTTCATGGATCTGGGGTGAGCCTGCTTCTGTATGCCATTTACTCCTTCAGTGGTGGAGAATCCCTTTATATTTTGCTCATGAAATTTTTACTCAACTGGGATCCTTCAGGTCATTTTCTACACAAGTGTTCCTGCCAGTACAAGATACCAAGTCACTGACACCAGCATGCTATCCTTCTGACTATGTAGGGAAGGATGGCAGCCCCTAGGTCTATTCTTGATCAAATAGAATCCAACAAGCTCCAGCCCAGAAAGCTAATGTTAGCTCAAAAAAGATCACTGTTCTCAGAAGATGGCTCATGTGTGTCGGTCTATAAATGCTTGAGTCACTGTCTACACATCTGGCACAGCTCTGGCCCCTCTGTTATCATCCACACAGCTGGTATAGAGTTTTAGCTCTGAAGCAGGAATTGTCTTACTTCATTTAAAAGTCATGAAAGGTGATCAATCCTGAGATGGATAGGCCTTAAGAATTCATCTTGAGTTTGTATAGCATCTCCACTGTAGCCTAGGGGATGATCAGCACTCATATTCTGTTTGAAGAGGCCAGGGCAGGTTCTTCCTAGCTAACTAGAAGACTCTAAGAGAATTTGCTTGTACCTTGTACTGTTGTCCTTGGATGTGAGAGGAATGCACTTACTAATGATGATCAAATGAAATGGTCAAAGAGGAAGAAGAAGGATGAGGAGAAAGAAGAAAGGAAGGTAGGAAGGAAGGAAGGAAGGAAGGAAGGAAGGAAGGAAGGAAGGAAGGAAGGAAGGAAGAAAGAGGGAAGTAGGTAGGTAGTTGTGTGTATATGGGGGGAGGCCAACTTTGATATAACCCAGAACTTCTAAGCTGATCATAAGAAACCTGTTTCCTCACAAGACTTTGCATATATGTAGCAAACTTCCTTCAAAACAGGCACTGCCTAGGCACACAAAGAAGTCTCTTCAGTCCCTATTGTTTTGAACATGGCTGCCTTCATTCTGTCCATCTTTGCAGACTTAGAATAGAAGAGAAGCAGAACTCTTGTAGCAAATGGAGGATCTTGTAGGAAATGGCTTGGCCTACTGGTTAAAGGCAAAACCCTAGAGGATGGAAGCTAGCAGACAGCTAGATGGTTGAGTGCATTCTGCTACCTTTTACTTCCAGAAGTTGGCATCCTGAGCATGTACAGCCTACCCCTGTGGTGAAGTCCAAGACACAAGAGCTTTTCTATGCTGTTTTAATGAATCTTTAGGGTTGATGGTACACATAAATGTCACAGTTATGGATGTGGACAATGAACACAGAGGGGGAAAAAAGGTCTTATGCAGAAAGAAGTAAAATGGAAAAGAAAACTGTGCAACAATCCTTAGAAATGCTACATGATGTCCCAGGATTGTGTGTTTGTGTGTGTGCACACAAACACAGGAAATGTGTTTCATGTTTCTATTGGAGTAGGGTAAGCAGTTGAAAACTGCTGTGGCTTTTAGTGAGCAGGCTGTGAATTACTTATTATTTTTCCCGTCTGTAGATGGAAGGAGGTACACTGTCTCCTTGAGACAGATGGGAGGGGGAAAGTGTCCCTGCCATACTAAGAGATATTCAAATATGATTTTCACGATCTGGAATTGAAGCTACGACATGGAGTTGAAGCCAGGACCCTTAGGGGCTGGCCATGTGTCCCAGCTGGTGGCCTCATTTGTCCGCTGCTGCCCTGCCTGAGCCAATACTATCATATCAACCCTTGAGCTGACCACCTCTGTCACCTTCAACAGGCTCAAGGTTTCTTCAATTGGAGACAAAGTTGTGTGGTGGAAGAAATACTGGGTAAGACAAGGAAATAGATGGAGTGCAGCCAGGTAGGTCTCCAATTCTTGCCAAAAGTAAGTAAATGTGCCTCCCACAAAGAAAACTCCAAAAATCTCAAGTAGGAATTCCACCAACTACTAGTAAGCCTGGGAGAACTTGGCTTAAGAAATTTCACTAAAGAATGGAATCCAACTCCACATGAGCCATGAATTGTCTTTAAGGAGACTACAACTTAATAGTATTTGGTAATAACCTTCATCTAAGGGGCCCTGCTGGCTCTCTTCTCTTCTCTTCCTTAGAGCCCCTCCAATCTCCCTCCTCCCATCCCAGCTCCTGGCTTTTCCCCTTTTTGGTGGGGAGGGAGTAGGAGGGTTTCTCAGATTGGTCTCCTTATGGAACCCACTACAGTGGCCCTGTGGATTCATTTCCCCAAGCTGGCATCTTAGTTGCTTCTTATTGCACTGCATATTAAGAGCAGCACCCTTGCCCCGGCCTCTCCCAAGACCTATTTAATCTTCTCTTCTTCTCTCCCCACATCCTATAGAATGAATCCCAAGCCTTTCTGGTGGCTACTTCCTTTTCAAGGACTCTGACATTGCCTATATCTAGCTCCATCACTGGCATGAGCATCTCTTTTTCATCCCACAGAGATGAGCTGGGTTATGAACCTTGTTCATTAATGCAAAGATCTAAGTACCTGAACTTACCCAGAGAAAATGGAGCCATACTAACCTGTATTCAAATCCTAGCTTTACCATTGCTTCCTCATCAATGACTGAAACTATACAGATGAGGTGTACTATTAGCCGCCTCAGTTTACAGCTGCAGCGGCCAGCAGGGAGTGCTAACTACCTGTAGCAGGGGTGAATTACAATCTGTCAACAGTAGTAGCACCTGCAAGACAGGAAGCAAAGACCACATACATTTTAAATTAAACAACACAGCTGCCCATCCTTGCTGCTCTGGCAGAGTACCTTAGACTTAGTGTAGTGACATCATTGTGTAGTCTGAACATAACCCAAATGAACCAAGAAGCCAACCTAGCCCCCATATTATGTAAAGAAGTAAAGGTATGTGGGATCACAGTTCTGTTTTCACATAAGCTAAGGGTACCACTGCCAGTTCAAATTGGGAAAGCTAATTTTCATCAAATCTCACTGTGCCTTTTCTTACCAAAGGGAGTGACCCATACTTCTGGACTCAAGTGGAAATCAAAGATGAACATCTTTTCTGTGAGTGCCACAGAAAATTTTCTAATTTGGCTGAGCCAGACAACAAGGGTCTACCTCAGATGAAGGTCTAAACAGCTTAAATGATGGGGAAGATCTCAATGCACAATGGAGATCAGAGGTGCCACACATGAACTGTTTCCCATGTAGGTGATGTCTAAAAGAAGAATGCCTAGAAGCCTGTGCAGCAGCCCACAGTGTCTCTCGACTGGCTTTCCACCACTGCTAGTCTGATGTTAAATTGAGACAATGCCCAATAATATCACAGCAAATTAGCTGCAGACACACCACAGCTCAGCTCAAGGAGCTTCTCCTGAATGGAGGCTGGGGGATTCCCAGCTCCAGAGCTGCACTCTCCCACAGATGTTTCTAAAAGCCTCTTCCCAGAGGCCCATTTAGAGAGAAATTAAATGCAACTTTGACTTAATTAACGTTTTAAATGATAATGAATACAATGTAGATTCATAGGAGGCATTTACATTGTGTTGTAAAATTGATAAAAATTTAATAACTCTTTGTTAATAAGTTATATCTCCCAAGACCCATGAAGCCTAAGGCATTGGAAACTCCAGACTTGGTCTAATCCATGCTCCTGGTGTAGGTAGGAGGAGGGAGATGGACTTGACATTTGCTCCAAGCCTGCTCTAATTCAAACCTCTGCTTGTTCATCAGTAATTTATTTCATCAAGTAAAGGTCAGAATTTGGGCTCAAGGCAGAGCCTTGACAAGAAGGCTTAAGTGAAGAGCAGGCTGGCCCTGGCATCTGTCGCCCATGATAGTGTAGGAGGAGGAGAAATGGTATGCTAGTCGGCTGCATCTGTCCTCCACCGTGAAGGTAAGAAGACACTGCCTTGTGGTTACAGCTGTCAAGACCAGTATCCTGACAGCAGGCCACTGTTCTAAAATAAAAATGCAAACATAATTTCTATGTCACCTTGAATAAGGACCTCTGTCTGGTGTACCTATGCCAATGTATTTCTTCATTTGTTATTAAAGAGCCAGAGTTGTATATCATAGCACAGAACTCCTGGAAAGGGAAGTGTCTAAGTGACAGTGTACATAAAATAGGCCCTCCCTTTCTTCTTCCCTCATTCTGGCCATTTTACTAACCATTTCTTAGTGCCATGTCAGAGATGTCCTTTGAAACTGACTCTTCAGCCTACTGTAATGTTCTCTTCCATCTGAACACAGTACACTGTGACAGGTTATCTGCTTTAGGGAGTTCAACAAAACCTTGTCTGGGGGACAGGAGAAGGTTCAGGACCTCTTACTATAAACCAACTACTTCCTTTGACATGGGACTTGTAAACACCAGCATCACATCCTGGATGAAAATGGGCTTTGTTTGATGTTCTTTAAAGACAGTCAATTTTAGGAGTTATTTTCCAAAGAAGTTATTCACAAAGGTTGATTTATGCTTTAGATATTACTCACTGTAGAAGCGTACAACTGTGTGTGAGGTGACTCTTTACCTGAAGAGAAGAACTTTCCAGTCAACTCGCTACCCAATGTACCTACTGGAAATTAAGCAAGAGATTTTGGCTTCAGTAATCTTGCTTGGGACAATGACTACATTTAAAGAAGCTATTCCTGAGAACATTATTAATCATGGTCACTTGTGATGGGTAAAATGGTAGCCAAGTCCCAACTGTCTTCCTTAACCTATTTTCACTTCCCACAATGCAATGCAAATGGATAAATCAGGATGTATGGTCAAGGTTGGCTAAAGAGCCAGAGAATCAAATGGTTCTATTAGTGTTTGCTATTAATCTGTGTGACAGGGGGTTGAGGAAAGGAAAGAGAGAGAATGAAAATGGATTTAAACACATTGATAGGAGTTGCATGAAAACAGAGAGGGACATTGGAGACACAGATTCATGAACTTAAAGAGAATGCATGAGAGGTTCTGGGAGGAGGTGGTCATTGAGCAAAAGTTGTAATGAAATAGGAAGAAGGAACTCTGGAGCCTGGCTGGATAACAGGGTATCTCCAGGTGATGATACTTAGAGTGTGTCATTCAAAACAGCTAGAGATAAGACTGTGGAGGTTTCATCACAAGAAAGATGTTTGAGGTGATGCACATGCTAATTAGGCTGATGTGATCTTGACACTATGTATGCACACATGGAAAACTCACATTGTATCACATGCATTTCTGTCAATATATATCTATTAAAAAAAACACGTGAAATTCTAAAATTAACTTGTGTGCCAAATATCCTCTGGATTTATTTTTCCCTGTTTCTT
>JADRCC010577694.1:16449-28777 GCA_019843855.1 Hylomyscus alleni
CTTCCTTCCTTCCTTCCTTCCTTCCTTCCTTCCTTCCTTCCTTTCTTCCTTCCTTCTTTCAAGACATGGTTTTTCTGTGTAGCCCTGGCTGCCCTAGAACTCAATATGTAGAGGCTGGCTTCCAATTTAGAGATCCGCCCACCTCTGTCTCCTGAGTGCTTGGATTAAAGGTGTGCACCACCACCATGAGTGTGTTTGTGTGGTGTTCCTTTTATTTTTAATCTTTTGCAATGCTAGTGATATGGTCTCGAAATAACGATGTAGTCTAAGGGTCTTGACTGGGCTCAGTTTCTCTTCCAGTTAAAGAATTAAAAGACAGGAGAATTCTAAAGTGCAACAGGTAGCACCAGAGGAACCTCAAACACTGCAGACAGGATCAGAAGTTAAGGGACGGTGGGTGTGAGGAGACATGCATGCTGCAGACACACGCAGGGAAAAGACCCTCTGCAAACCTCTGCAAAGCTGAAAACCATCTTTTCTCGAGGTCTGGGGGTTCTAAAGCCCTGAAGAGCTTTCCTCCCCTATTTTGGGGTTGGTCAGTTTGAAGACAAGATGGCTGATTGGTCCACAACAGTTGTGAGACCTGTCCAGATGAGGCCCTGAAGTTGAGCCAGTCCATGTGCAGGGGGCCTGCTTGTGGGAGACAAGGCTTTTGTTTGTCTCTGAGGAGGCTGAGGAAGAAGCCAGCCCTCTTGGAGATTCCCCACCTTTATTCCCTAGTCATGACCCCCTCCCTGTCTGTCTGCCTACCAGGGAGTCTGACTAAATTCCTAACATGCGTTGGGCACTAGGGGTGCCCTGACCTAGCCAGTCCTGTAGGTGTGTGTGTGTGAGTCAGCTTGCACAGATGCCAGTCCTATAGGGGTGTGTGTGTGAGTCAGCTTGCACAGATGCCAGTTCACTGAAGACGAAGCATAGCCCCTGAGTAACAGTCACCATCAATCCAGATGTGTCTGCGAGCTCAGACTTTGCCGAATGTTCTGTGTACCCTACAGACCCAGGGCAAAGGTAGCAGACGGCGAGACCTTGAGAGCACACAGTGATTTCAGCATGCTTAACAGAACTAAAGTAGGTGAGAGGAGTCAGCGGACATTTACTGACCTTGTCACTTTGTGACTAACTTGTAAATAAACTTAAAGCAAGTCATTTGAGTGCTTATACAGCGCTTCTTCCTTACCACCTTCCCCCCTCCCGCTCCCCCCTTTTCTCTTTAATTATGGTTTTGACATGGGGGTTTTGTTCCATAGAATTGGTTCTCAACATTTTGGGGAGTAGCGAGATGGCTCAGGGGGTAAGAGCACCGACTGTTCTTCCGAAGGTCCTGAGTTCAAATCCCAGCAACCACATGGTGGCTCACAGTCACCCGTAATGAGATCTGACTCCCTCTAGTGCGTCTGAAGACAGCTACAGTGTACTTATTTATAATAATTAATTTATAAAAAACAACATTTTGGGGGTATCTTATCAGATATACTGCATATTGGATATTTACATCTTGATTCATAGCAATAGCAAAATTACAGTTAATGAGAGAGCAACGAAATAATTTTATAGTTCGGTTCATCACAGCATGGAAGTGTATTAAAGGTCGCAGCATTAGGAAGGTTTGAGAACCATTGCGCTATAGGTTCAAGAAGTGTTGGCCTCAAATGTACTGTAGTCAGCTAGTATGAAACTCATTCCTCTTGCCTCAGCCGCCTCCACTCTGGGACTACAGGGTGGACTTCCACACCCACAAGGCATTTAATTTAGAACAGTAAAATCTACACTGAAGGTAAACGGAATACTAAAAAACTTACGTCATTCTTTTTTTCTTTTTTAAAGATTTATTTATTTATTATGTATACAGCATTCTGCCTGCATGTATACCTGCAGGCCAGAAGAGGGCACCAGATCCCATTACAGATGGTTGTGAGCCACCATGTGGTTGCTGGGAATTGAACTCAGGACCTCTGGAAGAATGGACAGTGCTCTTAACCACTGAGCCATCTCTCCAGCCCCAAGTCATTCTTTTTGTAATACATTATTCTGTATGTGTTCTAGAAAATTCATGGAGGTAAGGAATTGAGTGGTAAGTAGGCGATTCTTATCTTCTGGTCCCAGCATCTTACTCTCTTCCCCTGGTCATTGTCACCCCTCGACCCAGGTAACAGAGATAAAGTTATTAAAGCCCCCTTTTAGTTATTTTTAAATCTGACTAGTCTAAAGACTGATTAAACTAGGTTTTCTAAGTGAGCAGTTCCTTAACCTTGACTTAGTAAAACATTAAAATATTCATGGTGTCTGCCACTGACCCTATTCTGCAACATGGGAACTAGTCCAGCGGTTTCTCATTAGATGCCAGCATCGTGCAAATGCAGAATTACAAGAGGCCCGGAGGAGGGGCTAGTGAGTAAGAGCCACTTCAGGAGGTATGGTAGACAGAAAATACCCTTCAGGACAAAACAGTGCTAAGACCTGCCCCACCTCTGAATATGGCTAATTATTTTCCCTTGGCCAACCCTGAACTGGTGATCCTCTTTCCTCAGTCTACTGAGTGTTAGGAACACAGGCATATCCTTTCAAAAACCTGCTGATACTCCTTTTTTGGGGGGGGGAGGGAGCTTTTGTGTTTGTTTGTTTGTTTTGAGACAGGATCTTAGTATATATAGTCTTGGAACTTATTGTGTAGACCAGGCCGGTCTTGAACTCATGGAGATCCTCCTGCTTCTGCCTCCTGAGTTCTGGGATTAAAGATCTGCACCACTGTGGCTGGCTTTGAGTTTTCAGTTTTAAGCCTGCGTTTTCTCCTTTGTTCAGATTGCATGGTTTTTACTCTTAGTTTAGAGGTTCTTTCCTCTCTGCTTTCCATTTGACTTTTGAGGCTGTATTGGTCAGTTAGCTACCCAACCAAGGTAGCTATCTTCTGAAACGTTTTATTTTGGTTTATGGTTTTGAGGCTCATAGCTTTGGTAGGGAGTCTGGGTGGCAGTGCCTGGTAGTATATGGCAGAACAAATTGCTTATTTGGCTAAGATGCAAACGAGAAGAGGAAGTTATTGAGGTCCCCTAATCCTGTCAGTGGCGTGCCCACAGTGACATAAAGTTCCTACTAGGCCCCATCTTGTAAAGGTCCATAGTGCCTTCCATTTGGGCCATGGGGACCAAGCCTGTAAGGTGAGAGAGATACTAATACCAAATGACAGCAGAGTCATGTGCGGAGTCTCTTTTTGGTTACTCTAACTGGGGTTTAGAGTAGCCGGTGGCTCTGTGTCATCTGTCTACACTGCTTTGCTGAGCCTGGCTAAGTTTTCATTTGTTTCAAGGTACTTGTTTGTCAAAGCTTTTTTATCTCAGCTCCTAGATATTTTTATCAGGTCATTTTCTTATCTTTCATCTGGCTTTGATCGCCTTTTAAAGATTCAATTGATAGAGTTCTTGGTATTGCATGGCAGTTCATTCTAACTGCCTGGGTCTGTTCGACTCTTCTGTTTAATCCTGACAGGGAGTACGGGAGAGGTGGTGGGAGCAGGGCAGAAGTACAGCCCTGCAGGCAGACAAGCGGCAAGTCCAGAGCCCACGGGCCCCACTGACAAGCACAGCGGGGGGAGCTAATGCTGTGACCCGACAGAGGCAAAAGCCACCCGACCTTCCACCCAGCTCACCAGTGCAAAGCCCTTTGCTCTGGACCTCTGTCTAGAATCAAGTTATGATTCCTGCCCCCACCTCTGGGTTCTCTGAAATTGGAGTCTTGGGACGTGAGACCAGACTCTTTCTTTTTGCGTGTTTTCTTTGGATTATTTTATTTTACTATTTATTATTATTCTGTGTGGTGTGTGTGGGTGTGTGATGAGATCTTGTCACAGCACACATGTGGAGGTCAGTGGGCAGGTTTTGTAGAGTAGGTTTCCTCCACCATTGTGTGGGTTTGGGGGATCAAGCCTCGGTCTTCAACCTGTGACAAACTCTTCTTTACCTGCTGAGCCATCTTGCTGGTGCATTCTTTGGTTCTTAAAAGCGTACAACTTTTAAATTTTAAAATATTTTTTAGGTGTACAAATGTTTACCTGCCTATGTGTTTGTACTTGGTACTCAAGCAGGGGGCCTCCTTCAGATCCCCTGAAACTGGAGATACAGACAGTTGTGGATTCTGGGAACTAAATCAGGGGCCTCTGGAAGAACAGTCAATGCTGTTAACCACGGAGCGTCTCTCCAGCCCCTTCCTTGGACTATTTTAAACCATATAAACCTGAAGAAGTGAACTTGCTTTAGAAAGTAAATTTTTACACATCTTTCAGAATTAGGACTTAGTGATTCATTCTGGCCATAAATTCTGAATGTGTTTTGTTATTAATAAAAAATAGTGGGTTTTTTTTTGTTTGTTTTCTGTTGTTGATTTTTGAGATGGGGTTTCTCTGCATAGCCTTAGCTGTCTTGGAACTCACTCTGTAGACCAGGCTGGCCTCCAACTCAGAAATCCACCTGCCTCTGCCTCGAAAGGGCTGGGATTAAAGGCGTGCGCCACCACCGCCCGGCAGTGTTTCTTTTTTTTTTTTTTAATTAAAATTTATTTATGACACATTGGGTGTCCTTTGTTTATTTTTTAAAGCTCTCTTGATTCCCATTATTTTATTTATTTCAGAAGGTTTTGGTGTCAGATGTAGAACCCAGGGCCTTGAGAACTGGGACCCTGCGCTTCCCCCTCAGCTACTACCTAGTGTTAGTTAGGGATTCAGTGACGTTTATAGCTGTGGTGTTTTACTGATGCACTTCTGAGTGTTCCAGGGTTATTTTAGGAAAACAGTGCCTCCTCCAACCCCAAATGTGTCTCCCCAATTATTATCGTTTGTTTTAGGAAGTGGCAGGCATTGTCTGTGGAGGGAGAGAAAAGAAACAAAGCATGTTTTTGTAGACAGTTTATTTAAAACATGTTATGGTTTTAGATGCTTTTTCCACCCAAATTGCACAGAGAGCGCTAATGCAAATTGCCTTCTGCTCACTCGAATGGCTGTGTGTGTTGAGTGTGTAAACAAGCAGGGGACTTCCATAGTTCGTGTTTCCCTTTTTGCTTTGGTAAGACCAAACCCTCCAAAGGCTGCACTGTTCAGATGAACCAGGCTGAGAAAGCAGCGCTTTTGGCAGCCATTGCGAATGGCCGAAGTGGTCAGAATGAAGATGAGCTGAAGTGCCTTTCTCCCGAGACAGGATGAGATGGCTCAGGCTAGCCTCCAACTCCATCTGTAGTAGAAGATGACTTTGAACCTCTGATCCTCCTGCCTCTGCCTCTCAAGTGCTGGGATTGCAGGTGTGTGGCAGCACAGCCTTCTCCCCATCTGCCTTTGAGTCTTGGGGCGTGCCTGATAAAATTTAAGATTTGTCTGGCTTGAACTTCAGAAGGCCCTCATCCATCATTGTACTCAGGGCACTTAACTGCTTCATTCAAGTAGGATTAAAAAAAAGCATATACAAGTGTTTGATTATTTTCTTGCTCCATGAAATAATATAGGTGTAGGCTATTTATAATGTATTTTTTTGGTTGGTTGGTTGGTTTTTCAGACAAGGTTTCTCTGTATAGCCTTGGCCGTCCTGGAACTCACTATAGACCAGGCTGACCTCGAACTCAGAGATCCGTCTGCTTCTGACTCCCAAGTGCTGGGATTAAAGACATGCACCAACCACTGCCTGGCCCTACCACCTCTGATTATGATGATCGGCAATTATTTAACTCTTTAAAGACAGACATCTATACATTTCCTTGTTTCATGTTGCCTTATAAAAACTACTGTTTTCCAGGCATTGGTGGTACATGCTTTTAATCTCAGCACTTGGGCAAGCAAGGCAGTCTGACAGAACCCAGACCAAGGACTAATTTGGAGGCCAGCTTGGTCTACAGAGCAAGTTCCAGGACAGCCAGGGCTACACAGATAAACCCTGTGTTTAAAAAAAAAAAAAAAAAAAAGGTGATGAAGAAAGAATACTGTCAGACCCAGGGCAGACCTTGCCTATGTCAGATGTATGTGTCCTTGGGTATAGTGTACTTCTCAACACAGCGGCCTGTACTAGTTAATTTTCTATTGCTGTGATAAAAACCATGACCAAGGCAATGCATAGAAGGAAGGGTAAATAAGCCCTTAGGGGCTCTAGAGGAATAAGATTGTCACCATCATAGTGGGGATATGTGACAGTGGGCACCAGGCTTGGCTGCTGGAGCAGCTGCTGAGCTCACATCTCAAATCATAAATAAACCATGGCATACAGCCCATCCCCAGTGACATACTCCCTCCACCAAGGCCACACCTCCTAATCATATTCAAACAGTGCCACAAGCTGGGGTCCAAGTGTTCAAATGCCAGGAACAATGGGGGTCATCTTCATCAAACTATCACACATACATCTCTTAGCCAAATGTGACTTTTAAAGATAAGTAAAATGAAATTTTCATTGCACTGGTACGATCCTCATTTTAAGCAGTCATTAGCCAGCTGTTGCTGCTGGCTGCCACATTGGAAAGTTGCAATAGAGAGGCACAGGGGAGACCAACGTAATTTTGACCTGCTTCAATAGTCTGATTGGAATTCTTCGGCAGCTCTGCTGTCTGTGTGCCATCATTTTGACCTTGTCTTTACTGTTTTGCTCTGTCCCCAGGCGGGCAGCGATGGCGAAAGCATCGGAAACTGCCCCTTCTCCCAGAGGCTCTTCATGATCCTTTGGCTCAAAGGTGTCGTGTTCAGTGTCACAACCGTCGACCTGAAAAGGTAAGGCTTGGCTGTACTGCGGAGCTGGCTCGAGAGTGTGCAGTTTACCTTCAGCTTGGATCCCTTCCTGCCCTTTGCTTTGATTGCATTTGAAGGGAACAGAAGTTACTCAGGTTCTCTGTTTAAGATTTAACTTGTATAAACATCAGGGTCGATTTACAGTGTCACCTGGAGTCCTGGTTTTTCTCCTGGTGGGTTTGCCACCCTTGGCTACATGTGCTTGAGTCTCCCTTGGAACCCATTAACCTTAAATCTCTGAGGAGCCCCTCAGGCCAAGGTTCAGTGTGGAAGCAGTGAAACCCTTGAGTTTCTCACTGTAAACCAAAGCCACCAAGAGCTTTGCCTCCTGGCCGACAAGTTCCCAGTCTGCTTACTGTGAATGGTAGCATCTGGATCTTTTTGAGAGCTTCCAGGTGGTGGCACAGCTTAGAGGTAGAGCACTCGCCCAGCTAGCACGCACAGAGATGGGGTCCAGTTGCAGCTGGAGGTAGGGAAGGCAAGAATAGGAGTTTTAGAGAGCTGACTAATGTGCTCTGTTTCACTTAGCCTAGTTTTCAGGGAATAGTATATTTTCTGTGATGTTAAAGCACTGGTATAAAGTAAGAGCAGTCTTGCTAGTTGAAGATGTGTGTCTAGGTTTCTCTCCAGAGGCCAGAATAAGGGAGGCTAAGAAGAGTTTTGACAAGTAGAAAGCCTTCCCTCCTCTCCCCCCATCCCCAGGAACTTCCGTCTCCTTCCCAATATCTCTAAAGAACACTTATGTTCCCATAGTACCCAAAGACAGATCTCAGCAGTTCTCTAGGCAGCCAGCCTAGCTAAAACGGTGAGCTTTGGCTTCAGAAAGAGAGCCTGCTTCTGGGGCTGGAGAGAGTGGGACTTTCAGAGGACCCCGGTTTAATTCCTAGCATCTTCATGGCAGCTCACAACCATCCGTAACTCTAGTTCCAGGTGATCAGACACCCTCTTCTGGCCTGGGGGGTGGGGTGGGCACCAAACATGCAAATGGTACGCAAATATACATGTAGGCAACACACACACACTAAAAATAAAAATTTAAAAATGTGTACCAGTAGAAACTCAAGGATCTGGCTGTGGAATGTTTGTAAATGTAATGGAATATAAAAATGTTCTGTTTTGGGGGCTGGAGAGATGGCGCAGAGGTTAAGAGCACTGACTACTCTTCTGAAGGTCCTGAGTTCAAATTCTAGCAACCACATGGTGGCTCACAACCATCTGTAATGAGATCTGACACCCTCTTCTGGTGTGTCTGAAGACAGCTGCTGTGTATTTACATATAATAGTAAATAAATCTTTGAAAAAAGTTCCCTTTTTTGGTGGTGTATATTGAACCCAGCGTTTTGTGTGTGCTAGGTTAACATTGAGCCATCTCTATAGCCCCATAGTGCTCCCGACATTGCTACACAAATGCTGTGGCCTTGTGTACTAATTACTTTTTAGGCATCTGAAGTTGTTGGTAGTGTCGAGGGAGAACTATTGTCGGGCTGCTGGGTGACGGTGGCAGAACTGATGTCTCTTTATCCTGAGAGTTGTCATAGAGCTGCCCCACTTAGGATAGCATCCCATGAGTCGCTCAGTGCTTTGTCATTTTTTACCTTTTTTTCCCCCCCTTCAAGACAGGGTTTCTCTATGTAGCCCCTGGCTATCCTGCAGTTCTCTCTGTAGCCTAAGCTGGACTCAGACAGAGATCCACCTGCTTCTGTCTCCTGAGTGTTGGGATTAAAGGCGTGCACTATCATCGCCTGGCTTCTTTTTCCACTGCTTTGGAAAAGTGCCCATTTCAAAGTGTACTTGTTAACTGGGTCAGTGGTGCATCTTTGGGAGGCAGAGGCAGGAGCATTGTGCACTCAAGGCTGGCCTGACCTATAAAGCGCGATTCTGTTTCAAACGGGGCGGGTATATTTGTTGAAAATAACCCTGCAGTCTTTCAGGACCCCTTTGGAGATAGTGTATGAATGTAGAAAATGAGCCTTTGATATCAGTAAGAGTTAAGATGACTACCAGTTCCTGGGAAGACATTGCTCTGTTCATGTTGGACAGAGCTATTTTAAGAATGAAATAAGTCATGCAGTAATCCTTCTATTACTTTTATTTTCCTACATATATTCAAAAAGGAGGTTTTTGAGTATGACTCCTAAAAATAGACTGTACACCAGACACACACCCTTACTAAGTCTAAACTACGTGGCGTTTTCCTGTTCAGTTTTGGTGTGGAACAAATGAGCTGACTGCCATCCTTTGCAGAGCTTTCTTTGACCAGTTGAGTACAGTGCCTGATTGTGTAACAGACCAGGAATACTGAGTCTGGCGGGGAAATGGAGCGAGTGCGGCAGGGCCACTTCACATTCACCTACTTGTCGTGCACAGGGTCTGGGAACATTATTGCTGCAAGCTATCGACACTTGGGTTGGTAGATTTGAGAGTATTGTACTCCATATACAAAAAGTGATAGTTGGGAAATAGGTATTTAGGGTCTTACAGCCAGAAAAAAGCAAGGATGTACGTTTCTAGGGCTGTGTATCACATCAATAGCAGAGAATACCTAAAGTTGCGGCCTGGGATTGTTTTGGTTTTCTCTCGAAACCTTAGTTCTCTAGTACATCTAAAATACATTTTGAGACAAGGTTTGCAGTATACCCTGGCCGCCATCCTCCTGTCCTGCTCTCCTCCTGGGTACAGGTAGTTGATACCACACTCAGCTTAAATTTTAGGAGGGTAAAACCCTCCGAGGTGCTCAAGGCTCCTTCCCCCGCCAGCCAGGTCACCAGTATTGTCGGAGATCATTGCTCTTTGGCGTGGTCTGTATCTTCGTCCTTTCAGACCTTTTCTACAAGCTTACAGAGTTTTGAACATTTTTAAAAGAAAGTAACCCAAGAGAGTGAGCGTTGGCTCAGGAAACAACATATAATAAAGTTGTCACTAAAGAGTGAAGTATGCCATGGTATGAAGTACCTTCCATAATATACACTTAGTTTTAAAGCTTTGTGACTCTTTTTGGAAATCTGTGTGGGAGAAAAATACCCGCTGAGCTTATTTTTCTGCATATCTTGGAAATTGCCCACTTTCCACAGTGAAAGTTCTGATCCCAGAGCATGCCAGCGCAGAGTGACGGCCCCCCAGAGCTTCTGAGAAGCCCACTCTGCCCCCTGAAGCAGTGATTGTTAGCTTTCATCCTCCGGGCAGGCGGGGTTGGCTCTGGCACTGTGGCATGCCTTCCGAGTCTCGGTTGGTGTTAATGACTGTGCTGGCCTGGGCTCGCCCTCTGTGTGCCTTCCAACACTCCCATTGCTGGCTTCCAGGGCAGCCTTAATGCTGTAGTGGGAGTTGTTTTCAAGCCCGTTTCTCTTTCATGATGAAGTTGCATTAAAGGCACTTTAGATAGAATGGCATCCAGGCTGCAGAAGGAAATCTCGATTTCACAATTGCCATCTGAACGAAAGCTGTAGATAAACGCGTATTAGAACTGGGGGAGTCTGTCACATGTCATTGTGTGGGGGAAGAAGCAGCGTGACTTGGGAGAAAGGAGTAAGGGCCTGGCTCTGCTCAGAGAGCCCTGCTGTAAGTTCCTCCAAGACCTGGGACAAGCAGCCTCATCTCACTGAGGTCAATTATTGATTCAAGATAGGACAAAGAGGAGACTAACCTTCAGTACCGTCTTTTGGGTGTACTTCTGTACCGTCTGTGTGGGTGTACTTCAGTACCGTCTGTGCGGGTGTACTTCAGTACCGTCTGTGCGGGTGTACTTCAGTACCGTCTGTGCGGGTGTACTTCAGTACCGTCTGTGTGGGTGTACTTCAGTACTGTCTGTGTGGGTGTACTTTTGTTCCAGTGTTCAGGGTACTTTCACCTACTTTCAGACCATTTTTAACCTCTTAATGAATAGAGTTTATTGGTTTACAGAGTTGTGTGGCTGACAGGCTTATGGCAGTAACCAGGGTCTTAATTTGAAGACTTGAACTATGCTCATTCTGCCCAGGAGTTCCTGAGCCAGAGACCAGCATCTTTTGCTCTCTTACATCTTAGTCAGACCTTCCAGGACTCTTGGTATTAATGGTGAGAAGGGGGAAAGCAGGAAGTGTAAGAAGGTGAACTTAGTAGGGGGCTTGTGATCTCAGAGCTTGGGAGGCAGAGGCAGGAGGATCTCAGTTGAGTTCCAGGCCAGCCAGGGCTACATAGTGAGACTTTGTCTCAAAAGACAAAAACAAAAGAAAGCAAAGTATAAGACTAGTGATCTGAGCCGGGCGGTGGTGGCGCACACCTTTAATCCCAGCACTTGGGAGGCAGAGGCAGGCAGATTTCTGAGTTCTAGGCCAGCCTGGTCTACAGAGTGAGTTCCAGGACAGCCATACATAGAAACCCTGGCTTGAAAAACAAAACAAAATAAAACAAAAAAAGACTAGTGATTTGGGAGTGGAGAGATGGCTCAGTGGCTAAGAGCATAGACTGCTCTTTCAGAGGACCTAGGAGACGTTGCTGGGTAAGTATGAGGACCACAGTCCAGATCCCCAGGACTCAAGTTAAACTACTCTACATTTCCAGTACCTACATGGCAGCTGACAACTGTCAGTAACTCCAGTTCCAGGACATCTGACACCCTCTCATATATGCCCAATGCAGACTAAATACCAATGTACACAACATAAAAAGAAATAATTTAAAACAAAAAGATTAAGGGGCTGGAAAGATGGCTCAGAGGTTTAAGAGCACTGGCGGCTCTTCCAGAGGTCCTCAGTTCAAATCCCAGCACCCACATGGTGGCTCACAACTATCTGTAATGGGATCTGGTGCCCTCTTCTGGCGTGCAGGCATACATGCGGAGAGAACACTATATACATAATAAATAAACAAATCTTAAAAAAATAGTGATCTGTAGAGAGACTATTAGAAGGACTTGCTAAGATGCTAGCCTCTATATAGTCAATGACCTTTGGTCAGGGAAGTGCATAGAAATGATAACTTCAAGAAGCTAATTATCTGTCTGTCGGTTTGTCAGTCAGTCATATGCATGTGTGTGCAGCCAGAGGAGAATGTCTGCTCTACCACTCTTCTTCTTCTTTTTTTTTAGATTTATTTATTTTAATTATATGAGTACACTGTAGCTGTCTTCAGACACACCAGAAGAGGGCATCGAACCCTATTACAGATGATTGTAAGCCACCATGTGGTTGCTGGGAATTGAACTCAGGACCTCTGGAAGAGCAGTCAGTATTCTTAACCACTGAGCCATCTCTCTAGCCCCGTCTATCACTCTTCTTAACTCCTAGAGAACAGGCTCTCTTATTTTATGTGTGTGGGTGTTTTACCTGCGTACATGTCTGTGCACCACTTGCATGTCTGATACCCAGAGAGGCTAGAAGAGGGCATTGGATCGCCTAGAATTGGCGTTACAGGTGGCTTGTGGGCTACTATGTGGGTGCTGGGAATTGAACCTGGGCCCTTAGGAAGGACAGTTCTCTTGACTTCTGACCCATTATTCCATTTCTGAGAGCAGGATTTCACCATTTTGGCCAGGCTGACCCTGAGAGCTGCCTGTTTTTCCCCTCAGTGTTGGAGTTTCCGTCACCTGTGGCCACCCCA